>JASVEL010004394.1:357500-360000 GCA_032618575.1 Nicotiana noctiflora
AGAAAGGGAGATCAAAGAAGTATGGGGCCGATACGCGAAGGATCAAATCATAGAGATAGCGGATCTTAAGAGGCGGAAGAAAAGGAACCTCGGCGACCCAGAGATCGCGGAGTCCGCGCCCGTGCCGAAAGTGAAGAAGCTTTCCTCTCCTTTCAGTCGAGCATGCCCGCCCTTTAGCACTTCCCTTCCCTTACTCTAGGGCTTTTCTTCTCTTCTTCTCTAAGGGCAGTGAAAGCCATCTGATATAGGGCTTTCTCCTGTAATCTGTCTCTCGATAAGAAGCTTTCTTTTGATCCGGGTTAATCTCGTCTTCTTGAAGAATTATGGATTCCTAAACCTAGTAAGGGAAAGCGATTCTACTCCAATTGCATTCATCAGTCGGATGAGAGTGAGAATAGAAAGGAAGCCGGGAGGAAGAATGGAGTATAGCATTACCTCTAGAGTACAACCCGGAGCCTTCTTTTCGTAAACCCTACTCCTGCGCCCCTCAATCCCATATCTACTACTTAGTCAAGCCCTTAACTACTTCTATATCTTAGAACAACCCTGCTCTCTGATCGACGTTTTATAGTCTGCATATCTATGGAAAGAGGAAGCTAGGAGAGGATTCTAAACAATTCTATCGAGCCGAACAACAAAAAGAGAAAGATAGAATACCTTTCTTAGCTAGCCTAGCGTGCTAGAAACCTACAGGGAACAAGAGCCAGATCGAAGACATTCCTTTCATTCTTTTATACCCCTCTCTTCTTAGTTGCTCCTCTTTCTAGGGATCTAATGGTCGTAGACCACCTTCTTGTGACTATGTTGAAGAATTCTTTCCCCCCTTTGAGTTCTCGAGTGAAAGGGTCCAAGCCATAGGAAAATATCCAGTTTCTCTCGCAACATATCTAGTTTATCCTGAAGCAGCATTTCTCGAAGTAGCATTCCCATAAGTAGAGGATGAAACCCTTGCTTGTTTATCCCGACGAGGGTTTATGAATCACTCAAACGAGCCTTTCTAGCCGCATCTGAATCGGCATCCCTATCCATATGTTTATGCGCAGGGGCATCCAAATCCGAATCTGTAGAATCTATTGGGGAATCCCCATCCGCACCCGAATTGGCTAAATCTAGTATAGTGGGTCTTGTTCCGATGCGGGAAAAAATCTTTTTAAAGGGCATCTCGGCGAAAGAGGACTGAGAACCATAAGGCGAGCGCCAAAACGCTAGCACAAACTGCTCCCACAGACACGCATGATAAGGGGGTGTGGGGACAACCAGGCCACCACTTTTACCAGATATGGGTCCGGACGACCCAAGAGCCCGCCACTAGAACCCAACCCTTAAGAGGCTAAGGTCCAAGGGGCTACCGCAGGAAGTCAGCTTCACCTGTAACCTTAAGGAATACAGAAAGTTACCCGGAATTCCTAGCAAGGACTTTGCCTGCTATTCATTCCTAAATCCCTTTCACCCTTAACTAGCTAACTCGATGGGACGTCAACAGCGGGAATGCCAAATGCAAGACCTGGACCTGGTTCACGCAGTCAAGCAGCAAAGACCTCTTTCTCTTCGGGAGCTTTCGTAACGGCTATAAAGAATGGGTCTTTCCCCTCGTGAAAGGCTATTGGGATCGATCCCTTCAACCCTCCTTGGCGTGGAAGGTCGCAAGAGAAAAGAAAACTTTTCTTCTTAGCAGCTTTTTCAACCTACCCGAGGTAAGGAAGTAAAGCAACCAATAGCCTTTTTACCTACTATGCCTTTCACCGGGTGAGCAAAAAGTAGTTACCTTTAGCCCGGTCTTCCTTATTAATTATTGATAAGGCACAGGGGAAGCATCATCCTTATAAGACTGTTGCTAAACAAAAGCAATTCTTTTTCACATTCAACCATGAGAGGGCAACTTGAGCAATCAAAGCTACGCCCTCTTCCACTGCTGACTATGAACAGTTGACAGCTAATGATTTCTACTTTACTAAGCCAGTTCGGTAAGTTAAGGTCCATGCTTGAAACGAAAAAAAAGAGGAAGGGGAAGGGGTCGCCCAAAGCTGTGGAGATAAGGTGGAAGATAAAAAAGCTATATTTATAATAATAAAGAGAATCTATTCAAATTCATATTAGAAAATGGGATTATCAACTATACTTGACTGGAAAAACCAGCCAATCTACTCTCCTTTTTTTGGTCTCCCCCCTGTAACTTGATAAATCATAAGAGAAGAAGAAATCGTTGCGTAGAAAGTCTTGCTTACTATCTCCTCCATCTAAGTTATGTAAGAGGAAAAGAGCGAAAAGCTTACTTTTAGGTAGTGGCCTAAGCGCTAAGAAGCTCCAATCATGCTACTCAGACTATATGCTTAACACATGCAAGTCGAACCTTGGTTTTCGGAGTTCGAAAGAGAAGGGGAAGAAGCGGGGTAGAGGAATTGGTCAACTCATCAGGCTCATGACCTGAAGATTGCAGGTTCGAATCCTGTCCCCGCCTAATCAGTGGAACATTGTTCACCGGGATAGAAGGCCGGTCCCA
>JASVEL010004394.1:365000-385000 GCA_032618575.1 Nicotiana noctiflora
CTTTCTCTTCGCACCTCAGATCAAGAGGAAGGGTTGCTTGTCAAGCTGGCCTATATATAATAATAATAAATTTCTTTCTATTTTATATTATTATATAATTATAAGAAAAATGGAAAGATTCGCTTTCTTTTAACCGGCTCCTTCTTCTTTGTCAACGCTACTAAGGACCTATAGGTTTGCCTACTTTACTTATTAAAGATAATGAGAATGGGTTATTCAAACAAAAAGGAAAAGGCCCTACTTAGTTGACTGACAATGACAAAGGCTTGCGAAACTAAGTAGGGCCTGAGGCCCCCTGCGAATCCGTAAATCTGAGGAGCATGCCGCAACAAAAGGATGGTCCCCTATGCATTTCATTTTTTCCTTAAGGGAAAAAAAAGTACCCCCATCATAGTGAACCTCTCCTTGTGATCGGGATGAGGTAGATGCCTCCCAGCCGGGGGGCGGATCGAATCGGAGTTTCCTTAGGTAGCCACCGACCTACAGTTATCCTTAAACTTCCGTGCTTGGTGGAGAAGAAGCGAACAAAAGTACGCTCGCTTGCTGTCTTGTTCTCTGTCGCGAACTGGGATCGCTCGCCAGCTAGGTCAGATTGGAGCAAGATTTTATGAGAACATATTCCCCATATTCGGGGACAAGGGGCGGAACGACCTCTCGATCTACTTACTGCAGCCCAGGAAGAAAAACGTCGTCTAGGCGTTCCCTGTTGCTCCGATCTCCCCTACGCCTAGGACGTTGTCTGGGCCAAGAGCCATAGTTAGTTGCTGTTTCCATTTGGTTGTTTCTTCCTCGTTGTTGATACCGGCAAGACCCAGCCAGATGATGTCTGCTGGTTGGTAGTGAGAGGACTCTTAGTACCTGCATACCCAAAAGAGGGCGCTGGTTAAAAAACAATCATTTGATTTTCTTTCTTGCTCTCCCTTAGCAGCGGGAAAGGAGTCTATCTATCTGCCTAGCTTTGGTAGATTTCCCCCAACGCAATCCACAGAAATTCCACGAATCCCTTGGTGGATAAGTCCGACGACTCAGCAGCAGTGCGGAATTGAGTTTCTTGTCTGGTGGATCTGATCTATAGTTAGGGGGCAATACATACCAAAAGGTTCGAAGAAGGAAGGCGCATAAGAGTATATAACCAACCTACCCTTCTGTATAACCTATTCACATTAGTGAAGCGGTTGGATGCATAAGGGAAGTGCACGTTTGTGAGACCTTAGTCGGGATGCATAGGTGAGTCAACCTACGAGCACGGAAGAGCATGGTACCGCTACCCCTCTCTAAGTAAAGGTAAGATTCTTAGCCCTGTAGATGACTCCATCTAAAATACAATAGGGACAGCCGTTTTCGGCTGCTCGTTTCGTATCTTGAAGAAAGAGTAGGCTTAAGTAATGTAATAGGGGTCAGGTCAATAATAGCTATGCTATTGCCCTACTGATTTAAGGCCTCCGCCCGATCCCGAATGCACATTTTTTCGGGTTCATCTTCAATTGATGTTTTCTTAACCTTTCGAAGACCTTGCGTAAATTTTCGATGTGGTCGGTTCTTTCTTTTGAAAAGACTACCAAATCGTCCACGTAAGGCTCGCATATGTTATGTAGGAGGTCACTGATAATTTGTGTCATCGCTCTTTGATATGTTGCACTTTCTTTTTCTTTTTTTTGGGCATATCGTAGTAAGGAAAGGAAGTGAGGGCACTCATTCGAATCGAATAGCTGAAACTACTATAACTCCTATTTTTCTGCTTTAAGAGAAGCCTTCTAGCTCGTTTTAAAGCGTTGAAGAGAGAGATAGGACATTCTAAAGATAGTTGTTGAGGAAGCATCTGATTTCTAACTACGAGTCCGTTTTCAAGCTAACTGAATGCCTATCTGCTGCTAGTTCTGTTCCACTATCTGCTCTTACTGCTCTCGTTGCCGGTGTGACAGTCTGAGTAGACGGTGCTCTCTTTCCTCTTGTTTTTGGGGTTCATAACCGGTGCTATTGAATCTGCAGTTAAGGGAATATCACCAGTTCTTGGAATAAGAGCTCTGGGACTTCATGGCTTTGAGGGAGGTTTAGCCTAGCCCTAAGCCTTTTCGGAATAGAATGCTTCTTTGACAGAGCTTCAAGCAAGAAGGAGGAAGGCCCTCTTTTCGCCAATGGATCACTTAGTCGGAATAAGCGGGCTTAGGTTGATGCGGAATAAGCCATTTTTCCCCTGTTTCCATGGAAAGGTGTCGAAGGAATAGGCACATTTAGAGCTGTGGGACTTGAAGGAATAGAATGCCCCGTTAGAATGGGCAGGGACAGTCGATCATTGGCTTAATTTCCTGGGGGACTCTAGTATCAAAAATTCCCGGTATTTCGTCGTGAAAGTGTCACATTTAGATTGTTCTTATTAAAGGAAAGAGCCGAATAGACAAAGGGTTTACATGACCGCTCGCTTTGGACAAGATGCCATAGTATAAGAAGAAGGCCTTTGTTTGCAAAGATGACTTTCCCGCTTTCCTTTGTGAGGGAGGTTTGTGCACATGAATTAATAGTCAAAGTATAAGGAAGATGGCATAGAGCATAGAATGAGATTGATGCTTCGAATGCCCAGTTTTCAGGGGTTGTGATAGAAGGAGCTGTGGCACTTTCGGAAGGGGGAATCAGACTAGGCTGTCACTGTTCTAGAAGAGGAAGCGTAGCTGGCACGTTGAACCATGTCTGTCAACGGTGAAAGATAGCCCTAAAGTGAGGGCCCCGGAGATAGTATTTCTCAACTGTCGATCGACGTGACAATCATGCCTGCTTGACAAAGCCTTTTTCATTCAGTCTCCCAATAAACGAAAAAGGATTTCTGGTGACACGAAAGCTGTGCTCGACGCTCTCTTTCCTATTCCACTGCGCTAAGTGGTCTTTCCCTTTCTTGCTGGATGACTACTATGGAAAAAGATGACGACTACTCCCAGTCTCTGGTCAATCCATGCTGATGCTAGAAGAGCTATTCCCGCCGCCCACCCGAAAGAGACGAGGAAGACTAACCGCCATCCTGCTCGAACCTTTGCTGCCTGAGTTATATAGCTGACTGCGAGAAGGAAGGTTCAAGCTATGGCTGCCCCATGGGATGCTCATTTGAAACCTTTGTCCGGTCAATGCGAGAAAGAGAGAAGTGATGTAAACATAAGAATGGAAGGTTTGCTTGTCAGCTGTCGGGCCAATGAGGCTCTTCTAGCTTTACCTACACGGCAAGGGAAAGATCAAAGGCGAGGTGGGAAATGCCCCGCACGAACTATCTGATCAAGTTTTCTTTTTCCTATCACAGGCAGCTGGCAAAGCCGTGTTTGATTGTCGCGTACATGCTCCGTTACAGCTTCGTTCATGCGCCAATCAATTGACAGTGAAGCAGAGAAGGAAGAGTTTTGATCACCGTGTGGGTAGTCCCTATTAGGGTTTCCGTTTCATGTGCACTAAAAAGGAAGGAAGACTGGTGCGACTATAGTAATGCCAAGCATACGAGCAAAGGACTCTACCTACCCCATACTGACGAATGAAAGAAGCTCATCGCGGATGATAGGACAAGCGATAGCGGTTCCATTCTTGCTCTTCCTATTCCATACCATAAACAGACACCTTTGATTCATCGACATTGGCGCTAGAGGCTCTACCCCCACCCACCAGCCCTTTATGGAGTTAGCGGACCAAGAGAAAAAATTCCCCGATATAATAAAGAAAGTAAGAAGGGTTCCAAACCATTGAAACAGAAAGCACTAAAGACTGTTACGACGTGGCAGAAATGATCACCGTCAAGCACAAGATTCAAAGCTGGAATCTTCCTACTCTTGTTAGTTGGGACAGAGCATCCTATCTTGTTGATTCTCCTTTCCCACCGCCTCGAGCTCTCGCTTTCAGGGTGGATACGCAAGAAATTCACTATGAAAATTGACATGACACAATCCCTGAAGAGTATGATGTGCCCGGCCTTGCTTCTCTTGATCCCCACCCACCTCCCGTAGAGGCGGGTCAATATCAATATCTATACCAGAGATTGCTTTTAGCTTTATCTTTTCAGAGACAGGAGAATTCCTTCTGTACTTACAAGAATGCTACTTAGGGAGAAGAATCTCTTGACTCAGGAGCACCTGAATCTATTCTTTCTGTGTCCCACATCCGCCTATGTTAAAGCATCCGCCCATTCCTCAGTGAAAGGAAATGCTACTCAGGGATCAAAAAAGAAAGCTGGTGCCTCGTCAGAAAGACTTGGTTCGTAGAGTAGAGGCCTTTCCCCAAGATATTGGTTTTAAGCTCCTCTCCTTACAGTCAAGTGGCTGAGCGCCCCTTGAATCTTGTCTTCGATTGCTAACCACCTGCGCAAGGGCCTTGTTATTTATACGAGAGATTAGGGAGATGTGGCAAGGAAAGGATCAAGGAAAGCCCCGCCAAGAATTCAATGTTCGATGATAGAATCTTTGGAATCATTAGCAAAAAGAAAAGCCTACCTTTTCTTTTGCACACTTTTTTACATTTCAGTTCAGATACCTTGCTCGACTTGCGCCTTTGCACGCTCGACCGCTCCCCCATCCCACCTGGCCCATTCTAGCGGGGAATAACCTCAATCTGTAGAAGCTGCATCCTCAAGGGCTGAGTGATTATGCCAGTTATCAAGATATCAACCACATAAATAGGTAGTAAAATGGTTATGGACCCATGATGATGAAAAGTAAGTGATGCATCGGACTTATAAAATCTTAGGCCAAACTAAATGTTCTTCTATGAAGACAAGAAAGCTTTTAAGTGTAGCCGACTACTTCTACTTGAAATTCCATTCCTTTATCCGGTGGGAGGGTTTAGAGCTAGTTAAGCCAATAGCATATCTAGCAAAAGCTTCAGTAACACTAGCTACATCAGTAGATCATTGATTAGCATACCTCCTCTAAATAGTCTACGTTGACCCTAGTTTCTATTACAATTAATTCTAATTAATCCAGTAATGCATACATCCTTGACTCTCTTAAAGAGCAGGAGGTTTAGCGTCAACTCATTCAATGAATGTTCTTTCATTCACCACACGGATGAATCCTACTCTGTATTTTCCAGCGAACAGTCATTTGTCTAAAGAGAATAGACGTATAGCAGCTCTCTCTCATAACAGAATGAAAGCAAGCAAGAACGAAATAAGCGCTTACCCTATCGACCGACGCTACTATCCAAAAATAAGAAACTCTTAAATTAAAGAACTACAAGAAAGGTAATATACTGAGCTAGCCTCCCGTAATGCACCAATGCTTGAACAAGACTGTTAACCTTTGCCAAAAGATAGAAGAGCTATTGGTCAGTTTCCTATAGTTGACCGATACAGCTCCACCGATTGAGACAGGGCAGATGCGACCGATGGAAGGGATCTAATTTGAAGAAGTCATTTGTGGACGGATTCCGACCCTTTACCAGAAGACAAGATATTCGCGGTATGGCTTTATAAAAGGTATTCATTATATGGATATCGTTTAACGAATTGCCCGATTGCCGATTCACTGCGCCTACCAATGATGCCTTTCACTTTCAGACAGTTCCTCGCGCATGAAAGGACTTCACTTAGAAAGTAAAGATAGGAAAGGATAAAAGATGGTCTACGATCAGGGAATGTCTTTTTTGTTAAAGAGAATTGGCCATAGAGAGAGCGCCTATCTCTCATAAGAGAAGGAGAGCCACTTTTTTTGATAGTATATTAATGAGTAGGACTTAAATTCCAAGCGCTCCTAGCTCAAAAACCACACACAGACAAAGAGATGGAGGCCCAAAAAAACTCATAAATAATAGACTAAGAAATATACGTGACATACACTTCCTGTTTAAAGTTTTCATCTTAATGAATCAAAGCAGTTTGTAAAATGCTACTTTTCTTTCTGCAACAAGTAAGACTACTTTTTCTTTTCATACACCCTTATGAATGAATGAATCTCAAAAATTAGACTCCTAAACTAGTCCCCCTCCTCTCTTTCTTCAAAGACAGAGGTACACATCACAGGAAAAAAACCCAAAAACAGAAAGAGAAAGAAGTAAGTCAAAAAATAGGAAATACTGCTAGATGGCTAGTAGATTAGCAGCAAAGTACGCTTTTACTTCCTTTTGGCACAACAAAACAAGGTAGTAATACGAGAGAAAGTGGTCCAGTAATCTTCTTCTGCAGGATGGCCATAGTGAGATAGAGTGGTGAAACTGGGTTTCGAATAAAAACAGAACGAGGAGGGAAGGCAAAAGCTATGACATCGGAATCCGCTTCAAGGTAAGCCCCACTCCACTTAATTGGAGAATTCCAAAGCGCGTATCAGAGAGTGCTCCAATGGCAGTGGGGGCACAATTGATAGAATTTCGACGATTGGAAAAGAAAAAAGAAGAAAGTTATTGTTCAATGAGCTCGAGATAGCTGCCTGATGAGAGGAAGGGACGCCGGGTACAGTCTTTCTTTGGTTCCAGCCCCCCGGTTACACCAAAGCACACCAGTCAACACTGTACTACAGCGCTTACACCTGGAAGTTGGCACGATAATATCGTATATAAATAAAACACCTGAGTTTGCAAAAAAAAAATAAATAACGCTAACTAATTGTTTAGTTACCATGCCCAAAAGTCCCATGTCTTTTTGGTTGGATAAACAAACCCAACCGGCGATTTCCTACAAGTCTCTCTTTTTGTTTGGGGGGAGCATAGCAGTCAAAGAATGAACCAAACAAAATGATTGGTCTTGTTGTACACTCACTCTTAGTAAAAATTCCCTGTTTGATGTTCGTGTTCGCAGATATGATGCAAGGAATAATAGACTTACATCACGATGTCTTTTTCTTCGTTATTTTGATTTTGGTTTTAGTATCATGGATGTTGGGTCGCACTTTATGTCATTTCTATGATAACAAATTTATAAATTCATGGGTACCTAAGATTGAGAAAACTTGGACCATTTTCACGTGTATTGTTTGCTTGTCTATCTATTTCGCAGGGTTGATGCAACTGGCAGAATGCACTGAAAACTCATTAGATCTGGAATTTCGCTTAGGCTCCCCAGGAATGCCGCTAGAAAGGGGGGAAGCGTCTCTTCCAAATCTAAATGAGCTTCCCGACATACTATATGAACAACGGATTCTAATTCAAGACTCTGATTTTTTCAACGGTGAACTTGAGCAGAAGGAAATGGCTTCTCTAATAAATTGACTTCCTAAGGAAGAACTTTATAACGTAATCAGGGAAGACTCCATTCAAAAGCCACTAAACGAGTTCAACGCGGAGCAGCAAGTACGGTTAAGGGATATAGCTATTAGACACTTTTTATTAAAAAATAAGATAATCGCGAAAATGAAATCTCTTTATCCCAACGATGAATGGGATTTTACAAAATTCATTCGAGAGAAATTCTTTTGTGGACGGCAAAAAGATCGGGAGTCTTCCTTGGAAGATCTCAAAAAGATGCTTGCAGCTTTAAATGAAGAGGGGAAATCCGCGGGTTGCGCAAAAAGGCTAAAATTTAATATCACCAATTGGAATTCGAAAGAATGAGAATTCATTACTACTTTATGCATATTGACTATCGAAGTATGTTCTACTTTGGAGTTGGTCATGCAAGGGATCCCCCCAGAAAACATAAGAAGGTCGATTCGCTACCTCTGAACGGAAGGGCCCCCGTTATCTAGTTTTTTTCGCTGATAAATGAGAGAGAGTGGGAGGGCGGGTCTCTTCTCATTGAATTATGGTTGTTACCGAGGACTTTCTGGATTTCTTTTCCGAGAAGCGAGATGCGTTAGACAAAAATCCCGAATGGGGCCCGGTAGAGAAATACATAAAAGAGATCGAGTTCATTGAGCAAGTCAAACTCGATCTTGCAGCACGCGGGCGCGAGTCTCCCGATATTCAAAAAATTCTTGGGGTCGGGGTGAAATCTGGAGATCTACGAAGGAAGGGGTCTTCGATTGGGGTGAATTCGTAATAAGGTAGCCGTAGGGGAACCTGTGGCTGGATTGAATCTTTCGTGATGGAAATGTACGCTTCCCCCAACTTCTCCCGAAAGTGAATACTTATGTAAACCGAAAAGCGCATAATCCTTAAGAAAGGGACAATCTCCTCGACTGATAACCGAGCAATCCCAAAAGGAGACCACATGGCGACCCATCCCTAGGACTAATCTACCAAATGAACCCCTCCCTGGGCAACAGACTACTTCTTTTTAGAGCGGGCTATTTCTTGGGCGAGGAATATATTTCTATTTAACTACTCCATCTGGTCAAGAGCCAGCATCTCAATGCAATATTATTCCATTCTCAGTTTGTAGTGCTTCTGCCAGCTAATGCTAATAGAAGATAAGAGATTGTTGAAAGTAACTGAACAAGGTTGTACAGCTTTGGTTTATTAATATCAAGTCTAAAGGGTCATGTATCCATAGTAAAAGTCCCATGTGATCAAACATTGTTTGTGAAAGTGGGATATTTTTTCCCACTTTAGCTCAATTGCATTGTGAACCTTCTTTGCTCAATCGCTTTCCTTAGGCACATGTCTTCAAGTCTTGTAGAACTTGATGAAGAGGAGCGGAGATGGAATGAAAGAAGCAATGAGAGAGCCTAATTTCCTCCTGACAGAGTATAAGCATGTTCCATTGGCCTTTATTACATTAGATTAGTGGGACTACGGTTGGCTCTTTCTCCTCAATCGGTGGAAATGCCATTCATAACATCTTTGGCAACATTTCTTTCACATGTGGCAGAATTATAGACCATATAACCTTGCCAACTAAAGCGTCCTACTCTACCGCAGTAAGGGCTTAAGCGATCGAAGTGACCTAACATGGCTCCATCTAGAAGGTTGGAATCTTCTGGGTCTATCTGCTCTTCAATGCCTTTGCCTCAACTGGGATTCCGAACCTTAGTTTTTGGTACCAAAAAGTGATTCTCTTCTTGCATGATCGAATGAAAGGCAGACTATAGGCAATCGTTCTCAACGAGTAGAAAGGGTGCTTTTCGCTCTCCTCTAATGATTATTCGAAAAGAGTCAGAACAATCTCCTCATGCAAAACACCAATCTATGTGTCTTTGCTTCTCATCCTTTTTTACCTTTGTCAGTAAGGGTAAGCGGGCATACTTGCTTTCCCTTCTTCCAGGATGAAATGCGAAAATGAGACCACCCTTTCGGTCCTATTTTATTTACCCACCTCTTTGGAAGCCGCGTTTATCACTCGAATTTGCCAGACCAAAAATTCAAGTGGGTCAGAACTACTATGAAGTTTGAACTTAGAACCCAAGCGAGAGTCATGGAATAATCATTCTATAGGCAGAAATAAAGGCTTTCTTGGTTTCAGATGGTTACAAGAAAACACCATTTTTTCAAGCTTCTATGGCAGCAAGAAGGGGAAGGAGCCCTTTCTGGCTAATATATGCTGGTCACGGCACGGGTCGAAGTAGAGTACTTCAACTTGGAAGCTGAAATCCTACCTTTTCTTTATGCGTAAATCTGGTAAAAAAGCTCCCTTACAGCTCTATAAGATTGCTTGAAAATTCAGGCATTTCGCTCCCTCCAAGAATTATATATGGTTTTCCAAAAAACAGCAGTTTCGTAATAGAGCTAATGAGACCATGCCCCGGATAATGGTGCATCGCCTACTCGGCCTCATCTTGCAAGGGCAAGGGGGATCCCCTGGCTAAGAGGGTATTCAGCAAGTGCTTCCAAATCTCATCAACATAAGGGCAACGATTGATAGTTGAAACCTCTTTTTCAAGTCCCGGAGGACTAGTTGCTTGGTTCCGACCATTTTCGCCAAAGAAAAAGCCATTCCTGACAAAAGAAAAGTCAAAACAAAAGGTAGGCGGTCAGACCTAGGGCATGTAGCATAGAAAAACCTTCGCCCTTAGCGAAGGGCTTTCTGAAAGCTCCATTTGAAGCAGGTGCCTAAACAGATGATTCCAGTTCAACTCATTTCTTAAATGCTACCTCAAGAGAAGGGGGGCCTCTGGCCCGGAAGATGCCTTATATGGATAGGGTATATTCTAATATGATTGGCTCTATTCCCTGAGAGTCCCAGTCTTCTTGAAAAAATGTGATATGCGGAACCTTGGTTCGTGAATTTTCCAGTTGGAATTCCTACATTTAGTATTTAGTAGTTTCATTCGACAGCTAAAATTCATGCTTTTGACGTAGCAACGGGTGTTCACTTGGAAAACCTTTCTATAGTGCCCCATTTCCTATGATATCCAAACCCGAAATATGGTGCTTTTGCTGTGCCATTGAGAAAGGAAAGCGCACTCAATCAATTACCATGTCGTGCCGTAAGACAAAAAGTCATCCGTAGGAGCTGAAAGCCACTTGACTCTAAGGAGAGGAGCTCACTATCAGGATGGACGGGTATAAGCGATTAGCGATAAGCTATAGTTTCCCTCTTGCCTCGAATGACTAATTTAAAGTCAATTGTGATAGAGCTCTTTGAAAGGAGATGAAGGCATCTGGATTAGGTTCCGGACTAAGGGACTGAATTGGCACCATCTTTTCAGCTATGTCAAAGAGTCATTTCCACGCCACTAATGCTGGAGTTGTCGAAGCTTGGGCTCTCTACTATGGAATGAGGCTAGCATTGGAAGCTTTCTTTTACCAAATAGATGTGGAGACAGGCAGTGCAATGTGGGAGCCGTGCTCAAACAAGACCCGAGCTTAGCATTGGACACATTGTGGATGATATTAAAGCTCTAATTTCTTCTTTTGAAGTTTCTAATTGAATGCTGATACTCAATGGTAAGAGGGTGGCACATCAATTAGCTAAACTATCCATTTCATCATCAGGGATGGGGAAAATATGGTTATATGAGGTTCCTGAATAAAATTCCTCTAATAAAGCATGGAGTCCATATGTGTAAAGTTAGCTAGTGTGGATTCCTGTAAAACTGTCAAACAACTTACATTCGCGGAAAACCCTGCTGGTAATATCAACATATAATACAAACAAAGCATACAAATTCCTATGCTTATAGCCAGCATGCCGTTACTAGTGAATTTAGTGGTAAACCCAGCCTATGACTATCCAATTCATATTCTTCTTGCCAGAACGACCACCACCATTGATACATTGATAGTGGATTAAGTGGCAAACCTATACTAGCCCAAGTGCCGAGATACTTAAGTAATGGTACCCTATTGCTAAACATCCGGCTAGCCATATAATGAAGGGAAGAATCCCATGTCTGGAGCTATGCCACTGTAAAATCATTAATATTCGCGGAAACTACTAAAATTCTCGGATCTCTATCAGAGACCAGGACAGGCACGAGAACTCAAAATATAATCGGAAGCTCTTATCAAAGGATTTTACCTCTGCTGGACCTAAAGCCTTAAAATCGGAACCTTAAAGGTAAAGGCCAGGCGCTACTTCCTTGGTGAAGTATCTCATTCCACAAAATTTGAACAAATCTCTCGTGCTTAAGACCTGAGAATTGGAAGGCGTATCCCTTACGTACTTTTTCTTAGCCGGTGTGTTGATGATCCATAAGCCCTATTCACTCCTTTTTTCTTTTGAAAGCTGTCGACAGTCATGTTCTTATATTTCTTTACTATTACGTACTAAATTCCTTTGTTCACCAATCAACTAAAGAACCAATTAGTTGTAGCAGCACCTGCGACTGAAAAAGTTGCCCCGGAAAACATTCAAAAGAAGAGGTCTAGGGCTGGTTCCGAAAAGGGATCGAAGAGGATGTAGTTCATTCAAGTCTCAGACATAATTAGTTAGAATCACCTCTTTCTATTGATATTGTCTTGATGTGATGCTCTCTTCTCTCGCCCGTAAACCATAGGAAACATCCGCAGCAGACATCTTCAAAAAAGCTGGTTGGAGTTGCTCATTCCCATTTTCCGTTTGGGCAGTTGGTCAGAAAGTACCTAGTTCAGCGACGCCTATTGCCTTCATCTTATTCAAACGTTATTGGTAGAATGCCTTCAATCTAGTCATGTTTGAAGAAAGGAACAAATCGTCATGCTTAATTTAACATACATATTTTGAAGAACTTATGCCTCTCCTCTATTTAAGTAGAATCAGGCTGAGCGATCTACTATAAAGATACAATAGGAAGAAAGATACAAATATAGATGAGAGAGTCTTGCATCCCAAGTGGAACACGGAATTCATGCTCAATACAACCTAATTGGGGAGTGAATGACCTCCTTAGTTATTAGCAGCCAAACCCACTTTATTACGATGGAGTCTTTTTTATACATAGTAAAAAAGAGGTCCTCAGGTCAACTCGCTTAAAAAAAGTCGATATTCAGTTGTTGTTCCGTAAGCCCTATTCACTCCTAGATGATATGAGGAATGAATCTAAGCAGGGACCCATCAGCCCCATCTTTGAAAAGAGAAGAAATATATGCAGCTTGCTTGCGGCTTTTAAAGGGATCTTTCCTTCCTTCTCTACCTACTTCTCAATACCCTCTGCCCCTTAGAAAAGAGCCCGAGGCACCTCTTTACTGATAAAAAGAATAGATAGAAAGAATGGGTTGGCTTAATACATGATTTGAACCACTAGCATCTACTTTCGAACCATTCGCCTCTACTCTTTGTTGTGAAGCTGATTCCCCGATCCCTACATCAAATGAGTCTGTTCTACGCTTTAAGGGTCGAAAGACTAAACCAAGACAAGTGAGCTAATGATGTCTCCTTCATCTGAAGATGAAAGCAGAATCTGAAATACATTGAGATCGCCGAAAAAGACACACAAAACTAGGAGAAGGAAGCAGCACCCAGCTCAATTAATCTGAAGTAGCAGATCTGCAAGACTCGGACCTTCTTTCTTCTTTCTCAGTTTAAAGAGAGGAGAGGAAGGGAGAAGCGAACGGTTTTTGATCATTTTATTGATGAGATTTTCAAAGAAAGCTGAGATGGGGTAAGTGTGAAGAGTCAACTATTGCCCTACTTTTCTTATTTCTTAGAAGAATGGCCCCGGTATACTCCTAAAAGGGGGATTCTCGCTCTACTGAGTCTAAAGAATGACTCTCGCGTTTAGAATGGATATGTTCGATACAGATAACAAAGAATAGAAATTATAGAGCAGGTGCCCTTCCCTAGTGGAAGCCCTCCCAGCCCAAAGGAAAATGCCCAGATCATTTGAAAAAAAAAAAAGATGCGTCAGTCACGCATCCAAATTGGTGAGCTTATGCCGGCCATAGTTCCTTCCCTGCTCTTAGTTTTCTTTTAAAGGCACCATTTTCGCGAGTAAAAAGAACATGTAGTTAACCGAATGGATCACAGGTTGCTGCTCCACAGTCTGAGTTCCTTGGTTCGCCCTTCCAGGCTTGGCTCCCGTCTCTACGGGCTCAGCAGTAGCTTCTTGGGCTGGGACACCAGCTTGAGGCTGTTCCTAATGCTGGACTTCAGCAATGGTAGCCACTGCTTCTTCAGTCTGAGAATCTGCTTGTTTGTCGCTTCCGACCTAGGCGGCTTGGTTCGGCCGAGCCTGTGGGCGTGGTGTTTTGTCCGTAGTTGGATCGGCAAATCGATTGGCGATTTGCCTTGCTTGGATTACTTGCTTGATTGAAAGAGTTTTCCCGTTGGGCAGCTACTATGAATAAATGGATTGTCTCTATTGAACCTAGCCTTACTAAATATCGTAAGAAAAAAAGCCAGCCGCTGCAAGTGCTTGAGAATGAGTTCATGCTCTTCTTGTTATAGTAAGTGCTGCAATTGAATCAGCTCTTGATGCAATAGAATAGGAGTTCTTGGTTTAAGCGTAACCGCAGTTGAATAAATATCCGTCGTGGTTGAATCACAAGAAAGAAAGATGGTAGCATAGGGTAGAGTAGATTCGACGCTATGCCACAAGGTTATCTGAGTTTACAGTTGTCGTTGCTTGTCACTTTCTTCATTAAGATGGAGTTGGTGTTCAGTGAACCCACCTACTCACTTGCGGAACAGAAGAATAGATCCATTGGCGGGGGTGACTAACCGTGGTTTGGCTGTCACCCTAAGGTTACGATCCGTTGGGTTGGGAAACCGACCTGGATCCACTTACCTCCAAGAGCCATACCGATTGAGAAGGAGATAAAGTTGAAAACAACCGAGATCGGATCTCTCACAGAAATAGTGAGGCCCCAATGTGGTCATTACTGATGTCTTTCTTGTACCAAATAACTTGAACAGAAAAACAGCATGTTAGTCCTATTCAACCCACAGCAAATTTTCGTAAGATTGAGAAAAACTCTTTCGCATTTTATATGTAAAAATCTTAGAGTTCGAATTTCTATCGTTGTCTTTTTACTTTTTTCCGTATTAACCGTAAGCTATTTTTTCTTTCTTGTATTCGGCATTGATTTGAGTCTGATTTGGGAAAACTCAAATCAATGCTACTGGTCAGGTCGTTCGACGTTCTCTTAAGTCGGCTTCTTGGTTGGGAGGTTCCTATTTTCGTTGGTTTTTCTTGTTGGTTTGGAACTGGATTCCAGCTTGCACATGAGACCTGAGAACGACTCCATTTCCTTCCACTTTTTCAACCTCTCTTCAGGAATTAAGAGCAATTTTCCCTTGCCTTGAGCCAGTTCCAGTCATGAGATGACTTTTCCCTTACTCTTTTCATTCATAATCTCTCTCTGCTCACCGTTCTCCCTGTGGGTCGACCCTCCTTTTCAGTCGCCCTCTACAACTAAGTCAGTTGAGCTCTTTCGTCTCCTAGACCAGCTGTGATCTTTCCTCCTGTTGGTTTGCTTACTTATATATATGCATCCTTAGAGTCAGTCCCTTTTTTTGGAGAAAAATTCCGAGCCGATAAGCAAGACAAAGCAAGTCAATGTGGGAAAAAGCTCTCGATGCCCATAGACCTGAATGGTTGGAGTGTGCAGGATCACTCCTGAAACTTTCTTCCTTTATATAAGGAATCCTCTTGGTTGGTCAAAGCTAGAAGACGGCTGGACGAACTACTATTTTGCATAGGGAGAGTAAGATAGGCTAGGTGCTTTTACTCAACTCGTGAAGATTCATTTCTAGTTTGCAAGGATAAGGAAGGAAAGGTAGAGTCCTTTAATAATATGTCTATCATTACGTGCGACTATCTCCACTATAGAAAGAAAAAAAGGAAAGAACAACATTTTCAGCACATTTATACAAAAAAGTCTTCATTATTATATTAGCATAAGTAGTAAACATTATTTTCTAGGGTTTTTGTCATACATGATAACATAATAAATAAAACCAAACAAAGATAGTTAGCATAGATAGGAGTCCATCTCCAGTAGGCATCGGAGTAGATCTCCACTAAAAAAGACAAAGAACACCCTAAATTAAAACATATAACTTTGCGTCTATAGACACTTATTTAAACCTTCTAAAACTAAAAAGAGTCGACGGACTCTTCTATTCTACTCTCTCTGGGAATCCGAAGCTATGTGGGCGACCCGCGTAGTTAGTTCCCTTCGTTCCTGGAGGAGGGCCTCCTTTCTCTCTTCCAGACCACGAATGTGGTTCCAGATCTCTTGCATCATCTTTGCTACGGCCTCAGGGTCGAGAAGAGGCAAATGCTCCCAGAACAGACCCAGCCTTTGCTCCTATTGGATCTTCTCCTCTTCGAGTTGAGAGATTTCTTGCGAAATTTCTTGAAGTCTTATAAAAGAATCCATGGCTACACTCAAAGTTTTTTTTTGCCGACTTCTAAGTTCCTCTCCGTCTCTATTTGCCAAATATAGACTGAAAGAAGCTTCTATTTATAGGTGTTGGAGGCCCTTAACTCTTTCTTACTATTAGAAATAATTGTTGTCTTAGTTTCATAACATGTTTCAACCCCGGCTTTTCATGAATATGGAACCCCATCCACTAGATTTTAGTGTGCTGAATAATTATCTTCGTACTCCAATCCGTACGAGAGGCCCCCTTTCTTTTGGCGGGTATCGCCACGTGGCTTAATACCGGATCACTCCTTAAGGAATAGGACACTATAATATAGCACACATCAGAGAAGAGAGTACCCCCTTTATTATAAGACAGGCCCCCCGCGTCCTTTCTTAAGAGATGGAGCAATCGTCACTCGACAGCTCAAAGCTGACCGGTACAACCCGCGTGCTTGCCTACTCGTCCCGGTCTATTTGTACCCATCTACAATATCTTCCCTTATAAAAGAAAAAAGGGCCCCTCGGCCAATTGTCACTCGATAGCTCGAAAGCGGATCAGTACAAAACCATGTGATCTGTACTTGTTTACGTACTGCCCCTTAGGTGTAGGGCTTCGTCGTACCCTGCTTACTCCTCTTTCACTTTTACTGGCTTCTACTTGTCTTTTTTTTATTGGCTTATTTATAAAATAGTATCAGCATTTGAGACGACTCTCCCCGGCCAATCCTCAGTCGTCCGTCCTTACTTAGAACCACTATCTCTTGATTGATCTGTTTTTTTCTACCTTTACAGCTCGCTCTGTAAGTTCACTAGCAATACACCAATACAACACTAGCTATAGCAGTAACTAGTCCAATGAGTCATGGGTCGGGTGGATTCAATAATAGACGTCTGTTGGCATTCCAGCCTTCCTATCCGAAATAGAATCCATTATTTCTTGGTCGTGAATATCTGAATTGGTTGTTCACTGTTCAAGAATTCATGTTTAGACAATTCGGACCATCTATACATAGTCTTTTAATCTAAAATTGAAATTCTTCCATATTTTATTGCTAAAATATTGTTCCATGTAGCTAATATCCAAAATATGGAAGAAAGAAGTGTTTCCACAACTCTCAAGTCAATTCTGTTCTACTTAATCCCTCTTTCATGGCAACATCTATTTCCGGCTAAGGAATGGGAAATCTTTCTCCTGTTACATGAATCAAGTTTTCATTTTATCCGGAAAAGCCCCTTTCCAGCTGACGATGTCAGTCCACTAACAGCGGTATACAATAAGTCAGTATAAGTCAGTACAGGAAGGGAACGCGAAATAGACAACTACTTACTAGGCTAGGGTAGTAGTTTTTTCATCTTCCCTTTATTTTACTTTACCCTAGTGGAAATTCATTTTTAAAAGTTACTAGGTAATTAGTGAAAAGGTTTATAAAAGTGACAAGCTTGGTGGAAAGCTCTTATCTTAGGAGGAAAAGCTAAGTATGCCCGAGTAGTCTTGATATTGGTTGGTTTGAGGTTTCGTTAGTTTTATACTAACAAGCAAGCTTCGGCGACCGCTTGACCTAGTGCGTTAGCCCAGTACTATAGGGAAGGCCTATGAGAAGAAAAGGCCTGCCCATCATTAAAGAAAGCCCAAGTCCATGCAAGAAGGCCCTCCAGATCTGTCCAAATTCAAAGCCCGTCAAAGGCATATGAAATCATACAAAGGATCCGAGCCCATCCAAATGATGTTCATCGGGCTAAACCCAAGTAGCTCTGGCTCATGATCCAAGAGACCCGAAACTAGTTAATCATGATATCCTTACCTTCTAACCAATCGTCCAATCATGCTATCCTTACCTTTCAACCAACCCCTTCGATTCAGTTTCTGCAGCAGTATATAATCTCGGACCCGATGGATGCCTAAAGAAAAATTTGTTTTCCAGCAGTGATGGCAAGAATCCGCGAAATAATGTTCTTTCTCTTTTTTATGTTCTTTCTGAATGGAGCTACACGAGGTAAAGCTCAGCCTTCTACTCTGCCACAAAAGGGGGCCGCTTTCCCCCCCCCCCCCCCCCCCCCGCCATCAGGGCCTAGCAAGAAGCATAATTCTGTTCCAAAGCTTCGTTTCATTCCAGCAATGGTAGTCTATGGTTCGAAGAGCCGTGTTCCATCCGGCGCGAATCCTCTCCATAACTTGTATAGTGGAGGTCTTACTTGTATTGAAATAATGAAAAAATGTACGAACACAAATAATGAGCAAACCAGCCCACTTTTATATGTGGGCTCATTTCAGAATGTTTTTTTATTTTGAATAAAGAAGCGCATGAACTTTTAGTGTAAGGCAGGTGTTTTTCTCGGTGGATGGATGGGATAAATGCCTATATTTCTTTATAATGTTATTGTTATGTTGATGTTATATTAAAGAATGAAATCTAAAAAAGTTGCTTAGTCCCATTCTTTATAATTGTCTTTCTCATATTGTGTAAACGAACTTCAAGTCTGAATTGTGTACTCAACAGAAAGCGTCACGGCCACCCCCGTGTCGATCTGCAATATTAGTTTGAGAAAGTCGTTTGGTTTTTAACCTAGAGCGATTGGTTTACCTGTATCATGCAAATGTCCAACACTTAGGTGCTTTCTAAGATCATCCTATATGTAAGATGTATGACATGTGTGGATAATGAATGACTTGCAGGGTATGCAATATCTTAAGTACAAAAGGTAAGACCTTTTAAGAGAAATGAGCTTAGCACAACACGGGATAGAAACCTAATCCTAAAAGAGAAAACCCATCACTCAACAATCATATGAATAGAAGAAATGGGTTCAGACCAAATGACAGAACTATCTATGAGTTGGGCTCCATAAAAGATCCTTTTCTACTAAAATGGATGTAGGCTTAACTAAAGCCCAATGCAGGTTGAACTCTATGGAATCTAAGCCTCACTACCCTTACCCTTTTAGAGGGTTACAAGGAATTTTTGGCCGGCCCCATATAGATTCAGCTTAGGGTTTTATGAGAGATTGATTGATGGACCTAAGCTAAACAACTGAGATTGAACCTAAACAAAAACCTATAGACTGAATTAGGGGAGCAGAGGTTTAATTCAAGGCCAGGAAAGCAAGATCGAAGCACAATGCCAAGCAAAGCCCTAGACTACAAGTGAAGAAATTGGGTTCAACTAAGCCCTTAACCCAAGATGAGGTGGAGCCATAACCCGACACAAGAGGGGCCCTATAGGATAGTGGGCTTAGTCAGCCCAACATAGGTTGTTAACTAAAAAGGAGAAGTTCCCGTGAAAATAGAAAAAGACCTCCCCCTTAACCCCCCTTACTTGGCAGATTCACATTCGTAGGAAAGGTCTATTCTTTCGTCTCTTTCCCTCAAGCGAAGGAACCTATTAATAAGATAATAATATCTCTCTGCTTCCTAGATAGATAAATAAGAAAAGGCTTAGCATATCCTATATAGATAGAAATCATAAGCATGTGCTCAATCAGTATTCTCTCCTGCCAAAAGTCCAATCCATCTACGAACACCGTTCTGTCTTTCAAGACTTCCGATCCTCCTTCCCTTCTCGGTTAGCTCCTCTGGTATCCATACTTCCACCTGTCGGAAATGGGAGTCGGGAAGTTAGCTCTTGTATGATGAGTTGATCACCCTATACATACGGCTTTCTTTCTCTTTAAGCTTCAGGCATTAGATCAGAAACAAACAGAAAGTCTTGTATGAGTCCCTTCTTTAATAGGGGAAGATCTGTTGACTTATCGACCAGAAAGCCTTTGCTATTATATTGTCATCCACTCTTTTTCATAGGACTCATGTAGTCTACCCCCAAAAGGAGCTCCACTTTTAGCAGATTGATTGCTCGAAAGAGCCGTACCTGCTAAGGGAAGAAGCTATCTCTATTTTCCGGACAGAGAGGGCTATTGCAGTTATGTGTATTCCTCCTACCACCGAAACCCAGACGCCAAAGGGATGTATCCTATCTTTTATTCTAAGTGCGATAGACGAGTACCCCGATCAAGCTCGAGTGAAAGTTCAACGAATCCAAGATAGGGCGAAGGGTTTTATAATATTTAACTGAAGGTAAGGCTTCACTAGTGATATCCCTAGTAAGAGGGAGCGGTAGCTCAGGGCTTCCCATTAAAGAAGCTGCAAGAGAGAACCTTCAACCGACAAAGCACTTATTTCCTGCTTGGCCGGGACTAGATTAGCAAGCAGCTTCCTCTGGGCTGCACCTGACCCCGAGATTCTAAACCTTGTCTTCCCCGCTTCCGGGTATGAATCCCATCTCTCAAGAGCGCTACGCATCTTTTAAGGGGAGATCCTCTTTGGTAGGGATGGGACTAAAGAGCTATAACAGATGAGGGGCAACAGCTTATCCGAAAAGACCTATTCTTTTATCGCTTTGCCTAGACCAACCAAGGGTTCTAGAGACAATTCATTCTTCCTA
>JASVEL010004394.1:390000-405000 GCA_032618575.1 Nicotiana noctiflora
TCCTTACTTTATAGCAGTTATTGCTCCGGTTCCAAACGGTATAGCTCTCGCCTCAGCTTTTTCTTTGAAATCGGAGACTTCCAATTTCCTACTGAGATAGGCAAGCAGAGGGAGAACTAGACGTATCTTGCTAGGCAAAGACATGTTAGAATGGATAGCTCGCGGGTGGGATTGACGGGATAGATCACTATTGCAGAAGGAGGTAGAACCGGGGGAAGAATTATGGCTATAAAGGTCCTCGCCATCTTAGGCACATGGTTCTAAAGATTCAATCTCAAAGCGGTACTAAAGATTAAGCAGAGGAAGAACTAGAACTAGAATTCTTTCCCCCTCCCCTTGTACCAAGAAGCAAGTTCAGAACATAAGGATAATGGGCTTGTCTATTATAAAGTTATTAGTTTACGGAGCTATCTCAGATATCTCGAGTAAGGAGATTGGACGGGATAGTTAGAGTTCTATTTCTAGGGAGGAAGATACTATCGGGAAGCTCACTCTCGGCCGGGCTCGAAGCAGAAGGTAGAACGTAATATCTCTTGTTGGTTCAGCTCATCAAGCTATTACAAAAAAGTCCAGCGGAGACAAAGAAAGAAGCCATTTTTACGGTATTTTCGCTTCCAGTCCGGATCCATCCTAAACCAAAGAGCGGGGCTAAGCGAGGGGCATAGCAATACAGTGTTCATACTCGAGTTGCTCAAATCCAGTAGGATTATCAGGAATATCAGGAATAGTAGAATCTAGTAGGAGCTTGCCTTGGAATGCAGTGAGGGAGCCCAGAGCTATTGAATTATTTCATAACCCAAGGAGAAGAATAGGACTCTTTACCAGTATCATAACTTCTCGATGGGAAATAGAACTTAGATCACGATGTGAACCTACTTATGAGTGGAATTTCGTTGACAAGCAAATTCCCCGGGAAAATGAACTTTTCTCCAATTGAGATGCTTTCTTCATTTATGGATTCTATGCGAGATTCGGTTAGTGTGAAGTGTGATCCTGGCTCAGAAGGAAAAGCTATATTCTTAACACATAGAGTTCGATGTAGGTAAGGATGTGCTCCAAAGTTTTCAATTCCACCTTATCAACCTGAAAATAGCTAATATGGGCTTAGCCTGCCTTTTGTCTTATCCTTCTATTCAAGGCGAGGAGGGAAATTTAGAATAAATAGCCCAGAAAAAACTACAAACTAGTCAAAGGACAGCCTGCCTTATTCTTCTCCCGTTCGGGACCCCTATTTTCTCGGAGATAGCCTGGTCTGAGCTAGAACACCAGATTCGTGAGCAAGAGCGTATTTCACATCTGATTCAACAACAGCCATTTTTTCTGGGGAACTTTCATATGAGTCTGTTCTTTCTTTTAATCCACTATAAAGGTTCTAAATTATTTCCTGAATATAAAGGATAATTACATTCTTGAAAGGATCAAGGGCTCTACCCTCTCGCATAAAGTCTTACGCTCTTATCGTCAACCTTCGTGGCTTTTTGCTCGTTTGGTCTCGCTATTTCATTCCTAGTTCTCTCTTTCAAGCTTCTTTCCATCCTGGGGATTTCTTCTCATTCCGTCTGTTCTGCTAGCTAGTATCGCCTTCTCTCTTACTTATCTATTCCCATCCATCTTTACCTCTCCTACTTCACTACTTCTGTCACGCCCCAAATCGAGGGACATGACCGGCGCCTGACCGGGTTGCCCCAGTCAAGCGGACCTGGGTGCCTTTCATTCCCACGAGTTAACCCTGTGTTGATTATTTCTCATTAACCAAATATTTTACCAATAATGACTGATTTCATAATGCATAAACATAACCATGTGATTGATTCACTAACAAGTTCATAATTTATTTTTACAACGCCCCATACATATACATAGGCCACAATCCCACAGTTTACATGTCTATGGAGCCTCTAGGATACAAAAAGGGAAATACAATACTTGCCGGTAACAAGGCTCCGGCTATACCTTACAAAACCAAAATGAAATCTAAACCGAGTGGCATGAACTACACAAGGCCCGAGGAAGAAAGGGGCTCACCAAAACGGGCAGTGGAAGGAGAAGGATACTACTGCCGATGAGTTGAAGTGCCTGCTACTGATCCACCTACAATCATAACACGAATGTAGCGTCCCCGGCAAAAGGGACGTCAGTACACTTGAATTGTACTGGCATGTATGGACAAACTTTGTCCCAAGTAAACTCAAGCCATTGAATTACATCAACAATTAATTAAGCCGGCTAACCATGTTTCCACATTTTCCTCATTTCAAATAATTCTCAACACAAAGCACTTTCTACAATCAACCAATTTAACAATAACCAATCAATCACGTAAAGCACAAGTAGTCAAACAAAGGGGCAATCAGTGCCCCACAGGTTGCAAACTCTCCTGCTGTCTCCTTTCACAATTTCACATTATTGATTTTTGTATCAATTTTCAATAGCGATTTCGATCGCTTTCCATCCTTATTGCCCCCGACCACCCTTATTACCTCGGCCACCCTTATCACCCCAACCCACACCTTATTTCCCCACGTTGCGGCGCGCAACACGACCCCGCCTTACAGTTGAAAACACAACAATTTCAAACAGCAGATAAGGTACTACACACAATTTCAACAAGTTCAAATAAGCAACTTGCACATTGTTTCATGTTCTCAATTACTTTTCAAACCAAGATCACAATCATGTTACAATATTTCCACAATTCAAGTGTTTCATCTCTTTCTACAATAAACCAATTCTCAAGTGTTTCGTTTGTTTTCCACAAGGTGCCATATAGGCCATCATAACCATTATTCATTATTCTTTACCCAATTCAACTCTCATTTACCTTTCGGTTCATATTCCATATTACATCACTCATAGTTCAACAACAACTTTGAAATATCCAACAACAATATCAAGAATTTCACACAATTTGTCAAATTAACACGAACCAAACAAGTTTCACACATGTAGGCGATTTCACAAGAATCAAAATTAGCCATACATACCTGGTGATGAGTTTTCTTCCTACTTTATGCTTACCCAAGATATCCTACTCTTGACAACCTTGTTCTTGAAGACTCTTACTTCTACTCACTTCTTTTTACTAGAAATCAGGTTCAATAATCATGCATGAGTGTAAAAATTCTATTTTCAAAAGCTATTATATGCAAACCTCTCTTTACCCAATTTAAAACTGAAAATCAAAGAAAATAGTTAGGGTTTTTACCTTGAAAAGATTGGGGAAGTTGAATCCTTGCCCTAGGATCCCTTGGAATTGAGATGATTGGAACAATCTTTGAAGATGAAAGATTTCTCTCTCTAAAAACCCTCTCTTCTCTCTCAAATTTTTGTAAGATGATATGATAAAATGAAGAAGAAAGGTGTTATATTAAAGAAGAGATCGGGTCCAAATGTTACAAAAATCTAGGCCGGGGCAAATCTGCGGTGCACTTTGCGACCGCAGAATCAACATGCGGTCCGCATAGTGACCGCAGAATGGCCTCAAAAATTACTCCAGCTCTGTTACGGAATGCGACCATTATGCGGTCCGCATTCTTGATCTGCGGTCGCAAAGTGGACCGCAGATTCACTATGCGATCGCAATTTCGACCGCATTATTGACACGATTTTGGGAAACTCTCCTGGAACGATTTGCGGCAAGAATGCGGTCCGCATGTCAGGTTTGCGGTCGCATTCTTGACCGCATATTTGACAATTTTCGGAAAAATTAATTCTCTACATTTTTGAAACTTAAATCACTACCAAGGGTCCGAACCGCGGTGAGCTTGCTCGCCGCGAAGAATTCTACGCATTCCTAACACATTATTCGGACCATGACACCACAGCTACTAGGTTTTATGCACAAAATTTATTTTACGGGGCCTTACATCCTCCTCCCCCTTAAGATCATTCGTCCTCGAATGAGGATTTTGAAATAAATGAGTTGGTTTTGAAAGACATGATATGAAACCATCAAAATTTTGACTAACTCTTATATTTTAGAAAAATTTCGCCAGAGTTTCATTTGTATTATGGACATATCCACCTGTCAGAGGGCCCCCGAAACACGTTACCAAACAACAATACACAAATACAACACTTTTCACAACTGGTATACACTTTCTTACCTCAACGAATGTACATATTCTATCACATTGTTACAATTGCACATAAACTAGTCACTTCAATGAATTCTTACCTTATTTAACCATTTTAACACACCATGTACACTCAACAAACCATTACCAATCTACACTTACTATTAGTTGTTTATTAAACACGTAAATCTTTATAAGGCTTTCATTTGTCAAGAACGGTTCAAGTGACCCAAGGCAACCACACATTTAACTCATTACAAGGTGAAGGAGACTTTACTAATACGAAGAGGGAAACAACTTAGACAAGATGGAAGTTACTAGGAGTAGAAGGGTCACCTAATTTCTTCTAGGCTTGATCAAACAAATGGGGGTACTTTTCTTTCATCTCTTTTTCCGCTTCCCATGTGGCCTCCTCAACTTGTTGACTTCGCCACAATACTTTAACAGAGGCAACTTCCTTATTTCTCAATATACGGACTTGCCTATCAAGAATGGCAACTGGAACTTCTTCATATGACAAATCTTCATTAACCTCTATAGCTTCGACTGGCATGATGGTAGATGGATCTCCTATCACTTTCTTCAACATGGAAACATGGAATACCGGATGCACTGATGACATCTCAGGAGGCAATTCTAGCCTATAAGCAACTTGACCGATCCTTTGAATGATCCGATATGGCCCGACATACCTAGGACTCAATTTCCCTTTCTTTCCGAATCGCATGACTCCCTTCATAGGATATACCCTCAAGAACACCCAATCATCGACTTGAAACTCCGAATCCCTTCGGCGAACGTCTGCATAGGATTTTTGATGGCTCTGTGCTGTTTTCATTCTCCCCTGGATAACCTTGACCTTTTCCATAGCTTCGTACACCATATCTGGCCCTAGCAATTCCGCTTCACCTACCTCAAACCACCTGATTGGCGACCTACATCTTCTCCCGTACAATGCCTCAAACGGGGCCATCTGAATGCTAGCATGATAGCTATTATTGTAAGCAAATTCTATCAGTGGCAAGTGTTCATCCCAATTACCTTTAAAATCCAAGACACAAGCCCGCAACATATCTTCAAGCGTCCGAATAGTCCGTTCGGCCTGACCGTCGGTCTGCGGATGAAAAGCTGTGCTGAGATTCACCTGAGTTCCCAAACCTTGCTGAAACTTCTTCCAAAAGTTAGCGGTGAACTGAGCCCCGCGATCCGAGATAATAGAAAGTGGAGTGCCATGAAGCCTTACTATCTCTTTGATGTACAATCTTGCATATTGCTCCGCGGTATCAGTGGACTTGACAGGCAGGAAGTGAGCTGATTTGGTGAGTCGATCTACTATCACCCATACTGAATCGAACTTACGCTGAGTGCGAGGTAACCCCACCACGAAATCCATATCGATCATCTCCCATTTCCACCTTAGTATTTCTATAAGCTGAGTTAATCCACTAGGCCGTTGATGCTCGGCCTTCACTTGTTGACAGTTCGGACATTTAGCTACAAAGCCTGCCACATCCCTTTTCATACCGTTCCACCAATAAATCTCCTTGAGATCGTGATACATTTTCGTTGAACCAGGGTGCACAGAATACCTGGAAGTATGAGCCTCTGCCATCATTCTTTTCCCGAAGCTCGTCCACATCCGGAACACATAGCCTATCTTGACACCGCAATACACCATCTTCGTTGCTGAGTAGAAATTCTGAGGTCTTGTCATTCATGACTGCTTCCTTCACCCGAACCAATGCTGGATCCATGAACTGTTTTTCCTTGATTTCCGCGACCAATGATGATTCTGCTCCATTATGCACCAAAATATCCCCCCCGTCTGACGTCGAGATACGAACCCCCAAACTGGCTAATTGGTAAACCTCTCGAGCCAGGTGTCTCCGATCCACACCCAAATGAGCCAAACTACCCATGGATTTTCGACTAAGAGCGTCGGCTACCATATTTTCCTTTCCTGGATGGTACAATATGTTCACATCATAGTCCTTGAGCAATTCTAACCACCGCCGCTGTCTCAGATTCAGCTCTTCCTGCTTGAACAAATACCGGAGGCTCTTGTGGTCTAAAAACACATCTACATGAACCCCATAAAGATAGTGTCGCCATATTTTCAAGGCAAACACAACAGCTGCAAGTTCCAAATCATGCGTCGGATAATTCTTCTCATGGTTCTTGAGTTGTCTGGAAGCATAAGCTATAACCTTTCCGTGCTGCATCAATACACATCCCAAACCGACTCTGGAGGCATCACAATAAACCACAAATCCCTCTGTGCCTTCTGTCAAGGCCAATACTGGTGCCGAGGTCAATCTTGACTTCAATTCCTGGAAACTTTTCTCACATGCTTCGGACCACTGGAACTTAACTGCCTTCTGCATCAATTTAGTCAATGGGGAGGCGAGGGTTGAGAATCCCTCTACAAACCTCCGATAGTACCTTGCCAGACCCAAAAAGCTGCGAATCTCTGTCGGGGTCGTGGGTCTAGGCCAATCTTTCACTGCCGCAATCTTCTGAGGATCCACCATAATTCCCTCACCTGGAAATAACATGCCCTAGAAAAGCTACGGACTCCAACCAAAACTCACATTTTGAGAACTTGGCATACAATTGATGCTGAAGAAGGGTCTGCAATGCTGCTCTGAGGTGAACGGCATGATCTTCCCCGCTCCGAGAGTAGATGAGAATATCGTCAATGAATACAATCACAAAGGAATCTAGGAATGGCTTGAAGACCCGATTCATAAGGTCCATGAAAGCTGCTGGTGCGTTGGTTAGCCCAAAAGACATAACCAAAAACTCAAAGTGACCATAACGAGTTCTGAAGGCGGTTTTAGGAATATCCTGCTCCCTGATTTTCAACTGGTGGTACCCGGACCGTAAATCAATCTTTGAGAAGAACCTCGCTCCCTGCAATTGGTCAAACGGATCATCCACTCGAGGCAATGGATATTTATTCTTAATGGTGACTTTGTTAAGCTGCCGATAATCAATACATATTCGAAGTGACCCATCCTTCTTTCTGACAAAGAGAACCGGAGCACCCCATGGCGACACACTCGGTCGTATGAACCCTTTCTCTAATAAATCCCTCAGCTGCTCCTTTAACTCCCTTAACTCTGCTGGCGCCATTCTGTATGGTGGAATGGATATTGGCTGAGTATCTGGCAATACATCAATTCCGAAATCAATCTCCCTATCCGGCGGGATGCCCGGAAGCTCATCTGGAAACACTTCAGGAAATTCATTCACAATTGGCACGGACTCGAGGGTAGGCACCTCCGAGGTGGTGTCCGTTACCCGAACCAGGTGATAGATACACCCCTTCTTAATCATCTTCGAAGCCTTAAGGTAGGAAATAAACCTACCCCTTGGCACCACACCATTTCCTCTCCATTCAATGATTGGCTCGTTAGGGAACTCGAGCCTCATAACTCTCGTCCGACAGTCAAGCTTGGCAAAGAACGAATAGAGCCAATCCATCCCCATAATTACATCAAAATCTACCATCCCAAGCTCAATAAGATCAGCTGTGGTATCACGACCACCCACCGTAGCAACACAATTCCTATAGACTCGTGAGGCTGTAATAGAATCACCAATTGGAGTCGACACAGAGAACGGCTCATGAAGCTGTTCGGGTTCTATCCCAAAGCTTGAAGCAATGAATGGAGTAACATAAGACAAGGAGGACCCCGGATCAATAAGGGCATAGCAATCAATAGTTTGAACAGACAGGATACCTGTAACAACATCCTGGAGAAGCCTCGGCATTTTGGCGGCCACTCAATGCATAGAATCGGCTAGGTCCACCCCTACCCCGAGCTCCACCCCTAGCTGCACCACGCCCCGCTGATGCTGGAGTACGCGCTGATGATGTAGCAGCTGAAGAACCGGATGACTGAGCAGATCCCCTACCTATATCCTGACGGGGTGCACGACAGTCCCGCTGAATGTGACCTCTCACCCCGCACCCGAAGCACACTGGAAGGTCAAGGTAGCAAGTCTCTATATGAAATCTCCCACACTTGGGGCATGTAGGTCTCCCCTGCTGCTGGGATCTCACCCCAGGACGACCAGACTGACGAGACCTCCTGCTGTCTGAACCAGGTCTCGAGTAACTGCCCTGCTGATGACTGTGCATGGATGGCGGTGCACTCGCGGAGGACTGAGCATATGACTGGGATGGCCCTGATGACCCTTTCCCTGGAAGTGATCTCCCTGAATGACCCATTGACTGGGCCCTACTGCTACTTTCTCTTTCTGCATGAATCTTCAATTTCCTGGCCTCTGTGGCCTGAGCAAACCCCACAATCCTCCCATAGTTCGTATCTGAGTGCAAAGTTGCTGTGGCGGCCTCATTCACTACCGAAGGGCTAAGGCCCTGAACAAACCGTCGAACCCGGGCATCCATGGTCGACACTAAATGAGGAGCGTACTTGGACAACCTTACGAACTCCATGTGATACTCCCAAACACTCATACCGCCCTGTTTGAGAACCTCGAACTCAGTGGCACGGGTTGCCATTGCCTCAGTAGGTAAGAAGTGGTCCATAAATGCATCCACGAACTCATCCCATCTGGCCGGAGGGCTTCCTTCCTCACGGGAATCCTCCCACATTTCGAACCATGAACGTGTCGCTCCCTTCAGCCTGTAAGAGGCCAACTCTACCCCCTCTATATCTGTAGCCTTCATCACTCGAGGGTCTTGTATATCTCATCAAGGAATTCCTGTGGGTCAGCCTCTGGATCGGTACCTGAAAATTCTGGAGGGGCCAATCACAAGAACTGGTGGACTCTGGAGCCAAAGGAATCTCCCTGTCCGCTGGAGGATGCAGGGGCATCATGGGATCTCTGGGCCTGGGCGGCCACTAACCGTGTTAACATATGAATGGCTCCCCTAAGATCTTCATTAGAGATACCAGAGCCCGAAGCGGGAACTGTATCTGAGTCAGGAACACCGGCAGGAGGAATGGTGGCATCCTCTGCCGCAGCTGGAATAGGGACACTTGGGTTTTGAACAGATGGGTCAGGCAAATTCGGGACCTGGTGGGTCATTCTCTCCCACGGCATCGGGTACATGATTAACAGCCGCACTTGGGCCGGTATTGGCCCTAAGGCCGAGTCTAGCCTTCTTCTTAGGTGCCATATTCTAAAAATTTGGGAACAAGGCGCGAATTTGACACAGATATTTCCACATTGCACTTTACCGCACGATATAGATTAACAAAGAAATAGGTAAATTCCTAAATGCCCGTGTAGCCCCCAACTTATCTGATGTGGTCGACAACACACCTATAAGAAGGGCACTACTAGACACGGCTCCGAGACATCCTAGGACACTTTAAAACCTTAGGCTTTGATACCAAGTTTGTCACGCCCCAAATCGAGGGACATGACCGGCGCCTGACCGGGTTGCCCCAGTCAAGCGGACCTGGGTGCCTTTCATTCCCACGAGTTAACCCTGTGTTGATTATTTCTCATTAACCAAATATTTTACCAATAATGACTGATTTCATAATGCATAAACATAACCATGTGATTGATTCACTAACAAGTTCATAATTTATTTTTACAACGCCCCATACATATACATAGGCCACAATCCCACAGTTTACATGTCTATGGAGCCTCTAGGATACAAAAAGGGAAATACAATACTTGCCGGTAACAAGGCTCCGGCTATACCTTACAAAACCAAAATGAAATCTAAACCGTGTGGCATGAACTACACAAGGCCCCGAGGAAGAAAGGGGCTCACCAAAACGGGCAGTGGAAGGAGAAGGATACTACCTGCCGATGAGCTGAAGTGCCTGCTACTGATCCACCTACAATCATAACACGAATGTAGCGTCCCCGGCAAAAGGGACGTCAATACACTTGAATTGTACTGGCATGTATGGACAAACTTTGTCCCAAGTAAACTCAAGCCATTGAATTACATCAACAATTAATTAAGCCAGCTAACCATGTTTCCACATTTTCCACATTTCAAATAATTCTCAACACAAAGCACTTTCTACAATCAACCAATTTAACAATAACCAATCAATCACGTAAAGCACAAGTAGTCAAACAAAAGGGCAATCAGTGCCCCACAGGTTGCAAACTCTCCTGCTGTCTCCTTTCACAATTTCACATTATTGATTTTTGTATCAATTTTCAATAGCGATTTCGATCGCTTTCCATCCTTATTGCCCCCGACCACCCTTATTACCTCGGCCACCCTTATCACCCCAACCCACACCTTATTTCCCCACGTTGCGGCGCGCAACACGACCCCGCCTTACAGCTGAAAACACAACAATTTCAAACAGCAGATAAGGTACTACACACAATTTCAACAAGTTCAAATAAGCAACTTGCACATTGTTTCATGTTCTCAATTACTTTTCAAACCAAGATCACAACCATGTTACAATATTTCCACAATTCAAGTGTTTCATCTCTTTCTACAATAAACCAATTCTCAAATTAACACGAACCAAACAAGTTTCACACATGTAGGCGATTTCACAAGAATCAAAATTAGCCATACATACCTGGTGATGAGTTTTCTTCCTACTTTATGCTTACCCAAGATATCCTACTCTTGCCAACCTTGTTCTTGAAGACTCTTACTTCTACTCACTTCTTTTTACTAGAAATCAAGTTCAATAATCATGCATGAGTGTAAAAATTCTATTTTCAAAAGCTATTATATGCAAACCTCTCTTTACCCAATTTAAAACTGAAAATCAAAGAAAATAGTTAGGGTTTTTACCTTGAAAAGATTGGGGAAGTTGAATCCTTGCCCTAGGATCCCTTGGAATTGAGATGATTGGAACAATCTTTGAAGATGAAAGATTTCTCTCTCTAAAAACCCTCTCTTCTCTCTCAAATTTTTGTAAGATGATATGATAAAATGAAGAAGAAAGGTGTTATATTAAAGAAGAGATCGGGTCCAAATGTTACAAAAATCTGGGCCGGGGCAAATCTGCGGTGCACTTTGCGACCGCAGAATCAACATGCGGTCCGCATAGTGACCGCAGAATGGCCTCAAAAATTACTCCAGCACTGTTACGGAATGCGACCATTATGCGGTCCGCATTCCTGATCTGCGGTCGCAAAGTGGACCGCAGATTCACTATGCGATCGCAATTTCGACCGCATTATTGACACGATTTTGGGAAACTCTCCGGAACGTTTTGCGGCAAGAATGCGGTCCGCATGTTAGGTTTGCGATCGCATTTTTGACCGCATATTGGACACTTTTCGGAAAAATTAATTCTCTACATTTTTGAAACTTAAATCACTACCAAGGGTTCGAACCGCGGCGAGCAAGCTCGCCGCGAAGAATTCTACGCATTCCTAACACATTATTCGGACCATGACACCACAGCTACTAGGTTTTATGCACAAAATTCACAAAACTTTTACGGGGCCTTACATCCTCCCCCCTTAAGATCATTCGTCCTCGAATGAGGATTTTGAAATAAATGAGTTGGTTTTGAAAGACATGATATGAAACCATCAAAATTTTGACTAACTCTTATATTTTAGAAAAATTTCGCCAGAGTTTCCTTTGTATTATGGACATATCCACCTGTCAGAGGGCCCCCGAAACACGTTACCAAAAAACAATACACAAATACAACACTTTTCAGAATTGGTATACACTTTCTTACCTCAACGAATGCACATATTCTATCACATTGTTACAATTGCACATAAACTAGTCACTTCAATGAATTCTTACCTTATTTAACCATTTTAACACACCATGTACACTCAACAAACCATTACCAATCTACACTTACTATTAGTTGTTTATTAAACACGTAAATCTTTATAAGGCTTTCATTTGTCAAGAACGGTTCAAGTGACCCAAGGCAACCACACATTTAACTCATTACAAGGTGAAGGAGACTTTACTAATACGAAGAGGGAAACAACTTAGACAAGATGGAAGTTACTAGGAGTAGAAGGGTCACCTAATTTCTTCTAGGCTTGATCAAACAAATGGGGGTACTTTTCTTTCATCTCTTTTTCCGCTTCCCATGTGGCCTCCTCAACTTGTTGACTTCTCCACAATACTTTAACAGAGGCAACTTCCTTATTTCTCAATTTACGGACTTGCCTATCAAGAATGGAAACTGGAACTTCTTCATATGACAAATCTTCATTAACCTCTATAGCTTCGACTGGCATGATGGTAGATGGATCTCCTATCACTTTCTTCAACATGGAAACATGGAATACCGGATGCACTGATGACATCTCAGGAGGCAATTCTAGCCTATAAGCAACTTGACCAATCCTTTGAATGATCCGATATGGCCCGACATACCTAGGACTCAATTTCCCTTTCTTTCCGAATCGCATGACTCCCTTCATAGGAGATGCCCTCAAGAACACCCAATCATCGACTTGAAACTCCAAATCCCTTCGGCGAACGTCTGCATAGGATTTTTGACGGCTCTGTGCTGTTTTCATTCTACGCATTCCTAACACATTATTCGGACCATGACACCACAGCTACTAGGTTTTATGCACAAAATTTTTTTTTACGGGGCCTTACAACTTCCCTCCTTCAAGGCGTGATTAATGCACCTTAAACCTCTCTCTTGAAAAAGAGAATTTTTTAGTGGAGCCTTAGCACGTGAACCCATATGAACAGAGCCCTTCTTCTTTGCAAAAAAGCTGATGAATTATCATCACATCACTAGGCGCAGAAAGCAAATCTTGGTATTGACGTATTGAAAATCTCTTTGAGATTGCTTAGACAAATCTATTTGTGTGAGGCCGTTGTTCCCCACCTTTCTTACCTTGTTTTTTGGGCTTAAAATTTTGTGACTCATAAGCCCTCCGTATCTAAAGATAGATGGCTAAAGGGCGGGTTCTGCAGTTAACTAAGAAGAGGATTGATTGGCTTGGAGAGGAAAGGAAACCCGGGACTGAAAACAAAAAGGATAGGAATGAATTGAATAAAGAAAGAATATAGAGAACCTTGAGCATTTTCTCCTCTCGGAAATGCTATGGTTGAGAGTAAAAAAGGGGTATCCGCATAGAAGGATTGCTGGTATACCGGGTAGATGTTTATCTTTTCGACTTCAGCGAAAATGTTCAAAGCACCATCTTCGTCAATTATCTTGATGTCGAAAGGCAAGAGGACAGGGTCTTACTTACTTAAAAGTAAAAAAAAAAAAAAGGAATTTTCCTATCTTAGTTTCACTTCCTTGAACTGGCTACTACCACGCAATGTGCCCTTGCTTGGTGGGTCGTTAATTAATCTGTTTTAAAAAGAGGGATGGATTTTGACCTTGCTCTGAGTCGTCAGGCTAGTAAAGCGCTACTTCTAAAATGATCGTTAAGGTCATTCACTCGGTGGCTCTGCGTCCGATGGATCAAGATATGCTGCCTGCCTATCATGCCAAAGGCGCTGCTGGTGGATATGCCAAAGATGTCCTGGCTGTGAACCGGGTACTTGAAATGCTAAAGGTACTTCTTATGGTACTGCTTCAACCACCCTTCCTTCTATACCTTTTTCTTCAAAAACTTAAGCTACTTAGACTGATGCTGGCAATCTCGAAGGGAGATATCTGGACCTGGAGCAACTCGTCTTGATCTTTATTTTATTAGGATGCGAGGAAAGGGAAAGAAGGTGATAAGCAAGAAGGGGAAAGAAGAATGTTAAAGAAGTCCCTATAAGTACTTCACTTAGCCTTTCTATAGTCTTTCTTCCCCTCTTCCCTCAAAGCGCGCTCTTTCATCCATGCGCATGGTTCTTACTTTCATTTCCCCCCTCCTCGCGTAGGAGCGCATCTTGTTTTCAAATATGAGTTGTAGATGAGTCGGTTCGATCACCCCACATATCGACGGTTTTTTAATGCCTTATCCTAGGCCCATCTAGTTTATCGAGGGATAGACGAGTATAAAGAAGGGATGGAGAATCTTTTATTTGATCTTGATTTGATGTATATGTTACGATGCCTTCGTATGAAGGAGGATTGGGGGTACGGCAGATAAGAAGAGCGACCCAAAAACGGAAAGAAGAGTATGAGGGGTAGCGGCTCACCGATAATAAGAAGAACTCACATTCTCGTCCTGACAGATGACCAACCTGTTAAGGCATCTTTCGCAATGACCATCCTATCCCATTCCAGTTCTTTTCTCATTTTTTAGGGACAAGTTAATTTTCATTTCCTTGATATGGCGAGGTGTGAAGCAACTTCATGATCCAATGAATTCCATAAAATCGGATGACATAAGGAGAACTAGAATAGGCTGATTGATCCAGGTAGCGACAGGCTCCAATCGAAAGGAACCGTGCGTACGCTAGAAAGACGTATTGCCAAGCCTTTCTTTATGATCATATGGATCGCTTTTCGTGACTTTTCTTTCCATAGGCATAGATTACAGTCTAACCAGCTTTCTAACTTTAGGGGACGGAGAATCAGTCTTTTGATCTTCCTCGAGCCTACTCTCGTCTTTCGAATTAAGCTTTCGATTTAGTTGGTTCAGACGTTGAAGGATCAGCTGACACTATATAGGAAAGGTTTTTGATCGAACCTCTTGAACCTGTTCCGAAGTCACTTTAGGATTCGGTTTCTGATCCGGTTGATGTTTCGACATCCCGAATCGAGGTGGCTCTAAACTGAGGTTTTCCTACCTCTCTAGTTACAGAGAGAGGAGAGGGGCTTCGAAGCCTTAATTCAAGCTAGAAATATCGCTAGAAAACTAGCCATATCGATCTAGGTAAGTGGTGACAACGAAAAGGCTTTTAAGCCTGAGGGGTGGTGAGCGAGGTAGGATAAAATGGTATTTGAACCAGGGCAGGCTGAGGAGCCCCTATGTAGTCTGTCGTTTCATGGGTGGTGGGCAGAACAAAAAGCCACTCATTAAACCTTTTGGAACACGAGACGAAGAGTCATTTAAAGAC
>JASVEL010004394.1:410000-535143 GCA_032618575.1 Nicotiana noctiflora
ATTGATCGAGTGTAGCGTACTGATTTTTATCGAGATTTGGTTGGTATTCAGTGTGGGCAGTCTCCTCTATCAAAATAGTAAGAGAAAAAGAAGGACTTATCTCAGATCTTTACCTTTCACATTTGAATTTCTCCTAATTTGAATACCTCTCATGTGTTCTCAAAAACGCTTCCCTTTGTACTTGAATTTTCAGTGATCGTTTTTTCTACTATTTTAGCGATTATGATAGATATAAAGCTCTTTAGATGGTGTTTTCTATTGTATAATTATTTATTGTTCGAGTTGAAATTAGAAATACATCAGGATTCCGTGTGCTTACTTACATTGCTTTTGGTTTTCGTATCATGGATCTTGGGTCGCACTTTATGTCGTTTCTACTATAAAAATAATCCAGACATTTGTCACATACCTATTATGGAAAGCGTTTGGACTCTGTCTCTATTGCTTTCCTTCCCTTATATCTTTGATGAATTGTTATTAGAAACGGTAGACTGCACAGGAAAGGATTCGGGTGGGGGAGCGCCTACCTCCTCTCCCAAGCCTGATGAGTGGCAAATGGCGCTAGATCTACCGGATAATCAAGTTGTACTGGAATATCTACGCTCCCATATTAAAGAAGAGTTAAGATACCTCTTTAATATCGGGCGAAAGACGACCCTTTCTGATGCTATGTTTGACAACTTTATTTCCCCCTTGGCCTTAGATGAGGCAAAAGTGGGTTTTGCGAAAGCTCTCCTTGAAAGAATAAATGAACTTCAATTATTTCATTACAATAGAGGAGATCACATTCCCTTTAAATTCTCCTCGTGAGAGGAGAAAGAAAGACTCTTTTCTATTGTCTGGAAAGACGCGGACAAATTACCCGACGAATAATAGGTACCCACACCCCAGGCAGAGTTAGTGAGTCGTGTAATAGGCGACCGTTTCGCACGGTTCGGGGGTTACTTGAGTCATCCGCCGGCACCTGACAGCATCTTGACCCCCATCCAATTTTTGGGCCAATTCCCTCTTCGTACTACCAATAAATGAGATTCTTGCCGAATCCGAGTTTGTTGTTCCAACCATTACCAAACTAATACCTATTCCGTTTAGTACTTCAGGTGCTTATGTTGCGTATAATGTTAATCCCATAGCGGATCAATTCCAACGAGCCTTTCAAACTAGTACTATTAGTAATCGACTCTATAGCTTCTTTAATAAACGCTGGTTTTTTTATCAAGTTTTGAATGACTTTCTAGTCAGATCATTCCTGCGTTTCAGATATGAAGTCTCCTTCGAAGCTTTAGACAAAGGTGCTATTGAGATATTGGGCCCTTATGGTATCTCGTACACATTCCGACGATTGGCCGAGCGAATAAGTCAACTTCAAAGTGGATTTGTTGTGCGAAGAGTGCGTTATGACCCGTGGCCGCCTGGCTGGTGGGGGCGGCTCCTCCGTTGTGGGTAAATGGGAAACCCGACTCTATGAACCCGAGGAAAGGCTGCACATCAGTAGTAGGTGCGTTAAGACCGGAGCTTTTTGTAGTGCTAGCAGGAATGCAAGTGAATGAATCCCATCCCCTAGCGAGTGAAGTGCTTACGCCCCTTTAGAGATAGAGGCAAGCAAAAGAGCTCATTTTTCCATTTTGAGATCTTTAGATTCGTAAGATCATAATAGAGTCCCTTTACTTTCTATTATATTAGTCAAGCGCTAGCGCCCTACAACTAGTATAGTATAGCAGAGCAGCCAAGCTTCAAAGCTTACCTGATAAAAAAAGTATTATTAAAAAAGAGAAAGGTTAGGGGCTGAGAAGCTCTTGTTTGCTGCTTGTTGTCTACTTTGCAAGCCTTCACTGCCCCGTTCTGTAACTTCCCTTCTTTTGTCCATCCACGAGGCTGTAAAAAGAGAGAAATGGGCGGCTATCTAGCGGGATTCGTTTTGGTTGTATGCCACAAGGTCCCTATGGACAAGGGGACAAGTGAATCATCGCTTTTGGGTGCAGGCAGCCCTCTACCATCTATCCCATTGCACTCCATCATCTCGTATTGTACTGTGCCGTATCAGACCAGATAGATCTATTGAGTGAGAGAAAGGGAGAAAACTCTAATTAGATATTTTTTTATATTGATAGGATCCCCATTCATTCCTAGATTCTCGTCACTACAGACTGATTGTCCCTACCTAACTACATGGTAGTGTTCTATGGAGCGCAATTGCTAGAGCACGAAGAATTAAGAGTAACGATTTCATCAAGAGCAGCCAGACGGACTACTATAGTGAGTCTAGTGACTACTAAAGTAGAGTTAAGTCAAAAGGTATGGTATAGCAGCCTTTCCGAGCGAGTTAAGTCAAAAGGTATGGTATAGCAGCCTTTCCGAGCGAGCCTCTGGGATCTCCTGAAAACCCCCATGATATGGTAAACGGAGGATATTTGGGGAAGTAGTGAGTGGAGATTCCCCAGCAGAGAGCCGGATGATGGGAGACCCTCACGTCCGGTTCGGAGGGCGGGGATATCCCGACCCTACTATCATTATGCCTTTGCAATGTTACTTGGTTCAACTCTATTTGTGACCTTTTCTCGTATGTGGGACTCTTTATCTTCTTGGGTAGATAATTGATCGTCTTTCATTTGGATAGTGAGTAGTTTTTATAATAATACGTCAAGTCAATAATAATAGAACTGGAGGAGTGAAAGCCACTTGACTCTAAGGAAAGGAGCGAAAAGCCAGGATGGCTTGGTAATCAAGCAATCCGTTATGTGGGCGCCAACTCCAAGTTCCGTCTCTTCTTTCTTTTTTCAAGTCACGATCAGAATGATGACATTCTTTTTTGCTTTAGAAAGGAGAAGGGAAAAGGCCAATTTGCCCCACCATCCTTCCCCAAAATATTCAGTTAGTGTGCATAGACTTCTACTTTACTTAGGCGACTTTCTTGCCTTACGAAAAGATGTTCATTTCATTTTCCCGGGAATTTTTTAAAAAAGCCGCTTCCTCCTTGAAGGCGTAAGGAAGAGCCTATTCATGTGCAGTTGATTCTCGAACGAAGCGAGGAATGACAGCTGCTCTCTCTTCCCAGTAGCAGGCTAGGCAAAAAACATCGCTAACGCCCCTTGCATTTCCCCCTTTGAGTTGGCCTATCAAAAAGAAAAAAAACGAGTGAATGCGCTAGATGTCTATCCTTTTTTCAAATTACTAGCACTCGCTTAGAGTGAGAACCCAGTCCATAGCTTTACTTACCAGTTATCTGTCGATTGCCTTCTCTCCCATTACCTTAAAGTTCAATCAGAAGCCTAGAAGAAAGATTGTACCTACCAATCCAATAAGCAGATAGAGTAGAAGAGAAGGCCCGAAACAAGGTTGACTGAGACTGCCAACTGCAAGAGAATAGAGAAAGCAAGCCGGAAACTTCTAACTTCATTACCGGACAGAATGCCTTCCTCTTATTCCTGGAATGAGAATGAGCTTGCTTCTTCAATGTCGTAGTCTTAGTCTAGGAATGCGCTAGTAAACTGTAGCGAAATCACTGGAAATGAGAGAGATGTGAGTGTCAATCATTCTGTCAGCATGCTCAAAGAGTGCTTTCCATAAGATGGAGAAGGAGAGAATGCACTTACAGCCTCTCTCTCATATTCACCTGTCAAGGCATGACATAGATAGTAGACAGTCAGCAGCTCTCTTACAGCCAGTTACTGCAATTGATTGGGGAGAGAGTGCTAGTCTAACTGCCGGTACGGGTATGCTAATAGATAGAGGATCTTCCAGTCCTAGAATAAGAAAGTAGCTTGTCTACCGTACTGGCTGCTTCATTGAATGTGTCGATCTGCATTCTATATAAGGAGTTGATTTGCATCCTTGTATGGCAGTTAGCTAAACGAGAAGTTGTGATCAAGGAAGCCCCGCCCAGTAGTGCCTCTACTCTACTAGTCCTAGTACTAGATACTAGATAGACAGGCCGGTCACCGGTGGCATAAGATCCTTCTCTGCTTGTCTAACTCAAGCCAGATAGTAGCAATCACTCGAAATAGTCATATGCGGAACACATGCAAGTCCAGATTGAAAGATAAGGAAGGCAAGTCAAAACGGAAAGAAAGCCTTAGCCGGAGCAGTAGCCAGAAAAGCAAGAGCAGCAAGGCAAAAAGTTGTCTCAGGCATTCCAACTGCATGAACGTAAATCTTATCTATGTCACAGGTTTGATGATCGCTAATGCACACAAAACCAATCTAAGCAAATCGTACGCTAAGGTCCCTCTGCATACAAGAAGCTATTAAGATTTATATGACTTGTACCAGGCATCGGAATCAAAATACGAGCCCGATACCACAGTTTTTTAATCAATTTTCATAACCAATTTCCTTAATAATTTCAGAAAAACAATTTCATTGAAAATTTATTTCATGGGCTGGGGACCTCGGATTTTGATTCCGGGCATACGCCTGATTCCCGTATTTTCCTATGGGCCCTTTGGGACCGTCCAATCATAGGTTTGGATCTGTTTACTAAAAATATTGACCTAAGTCAACTTTAATCATTTTAAAGCCACATTTTGAAATATTTCATAGAATTTAACATATAAACTTTTTTTGGTTACGCGTCCGGACTGTGCACATAAATCGAGGCAAGTAAATATACGGTTTTCAAGACCTCAAAATCACGAAATAAAAGAGAAAATAGGTGACAACCATTTGGGTCATCACATCGTGGGTCTGATGTTCTATCATACTTGTAATATCAGAAATTTTAAATTTCTTCAGTATTGGGAGGGTGACGGCACTCGGCTTCCATGGTTGTTGAGAATATTTGTCTATGTCTACTCCTTTGATCACGGGCGGTACCCTGGGTATTTGTTCTATGCATTCATTTTGCTCCTTAAGTTGTTTCTGCAAGGTTAGTACGAGATTTCGTAAATGAGTATTAACTAGATTACCTAGGTACCCCTCTTGCATTTTACTAGGAGTTCCACCACTGCCTGAATTAACCAGTCCAGAACAAAGATTCTATAAAGTATTATTGTTTGGGGTTGGTGTAGGCGGAGCAGTAGGTAATTGTCTAACGAAAGCTTGAAGAGCGTTACTGACTTGATAGGCAATTATTTTTTTGCAATGCCTCATTCATGTTTTCAACATTGTCAAGGTTATCTTGTCCATCTGCATGAGATCCATCAAGAGTGCCTTCACAAGATCGTCGTGAAGAGCCTCATAGAGAGACTTGTGGAGAACCTCACGGAGAATCTCCTTTAATTTGTTGGATTGTTTGAATTTCTGGAAGTCATTGGGTGTTGTCGTTGTTATTAGACATGATTGATAAGAAAAAGAAAATTAAGTAGAAATAAAATTGATTATCATATTTTCGGTAACGGAACCAATTTGTTTAACCAAAAAATAGACTTTTAGTCAAAGCTAGAATTTACAGGAATTGGGTTACTGATAATCGAAAAAAGTAAATAAAGAACAGAATTTCATAGTACTCAAATGTGTAAGCTAGTAAATTAAAGTCTATTTCATTAGTAACTTGTGTCTCAATTGATAACATATTTTTCTTTTTATACATCTCTTTTGGGAATCTTAAGGATGTCAATTACATCTAAGTCATAATGAGGCTATTATGAATATTTAATGATATTAAATGCTACATTACTTAATTATTACATTAAATAGAAATATTCCTTAATGGTTCTAGCATCTATTACTCTTGAAATGCGGTATTGCTACCTTCTCCTTTAGTCCGATTCATTATTCTTCACGTTGCTCGTAGGTAATTGAACTTAAATAGGTACGGGGTTAACTTAAATAGGTACGGGTTAACTTAAATAGGTACGAAGTTAACTTAAACAGGCACGAGGTTACTGAGCCTCTTATATCGTACCTATTTTTAACCTTCTGTCTCGTACCTCCCCTTTTAGTCATTTTGTATCATAATCTTTTCTTGTCTGAACTAGTCTATAATTCTTAGACCAATTATCACCTATTATTTACACCACGTGTCATGACACGTCACTATGGATATAATTTTCTCCAATACAATAGTCTAGGCGGGGTCATTAGAAACAATGCAGGAGATTGGGTAGCCAGTTTCGACGATTATATCTACGCATCATCTCCTATCCAAGCTGAGCTATTTGCGCTAAAAGCAAGCCTCCAACTGGCATGCGAACTTCATCTCATTCAAAAAAAGATAGACAGACTCGTAAGAAGTAATCAAGATCCTTGAAAAAGGCTATGCTTCATATGACGCTATTATTCGTGATTGCAGGTTTTTAATGCTCCGGGTAGAGGCGGTGGTGATCAAGCATAATTTCAGGCATGAAAATCAAGTGGTGCACTTTTTGGCTAAAAAAGCTTCTAAGCAGTGCAACCTACATCACCTGATGTATTTTGCAGCTCCACCTTCGTCATTTGTTGAATCCCAATATCTGGAAGATAGAGAAGGAACACATTTCATTAACCTTTATTATAGATAATACTATATCAACGTGGCACAATTTGGCAATCAAAATGCCCTAAGAGGTATTTCTATGGGCTGTGACAATGTTAACATACTTTAGTATTAATATATAAGTAGTTCATTTCCTCAACAAAAAAAATGATGTTAAAAATTTAAAGAGTGAATAAAGTTTTTAAAGTGGGTATACAGGGTAAAACAAATATTTTAAATGTACCCTACCCCGTATACTTATCTCCTACCCCTTTCTTATTCTCACTTTTCCATTTGCCATCTCCCCTTGGCCCTTCCTTCCCCCTCCTTTTATCTTCTTCTTCCTTTTCGGTATTTTATCTTTTTATTATTAATTAAAGCCATAATCAAAATAAAAGTCCCATATTCAAGCCACATATTTAATTATTTTTTAATTTTTAACCATTAATTACACTCAAAAAATTAATATTAGAGAAAAGTCAATATCCATTATCATAGAACAAATTCATTGGATCAAGGAAGTTGGAAGAGAGCGGGACTAATTCTTAGAGTAAGAACGGGTAATAAGAAATCAAAAAGAAATAATGTTCACTGCTTTTTTGTTTTGTTGAAATTTTTTGCTAATTATTAGAAAAAATCGGGTTAGAATTCAATCATGGTAAAAGTTATTCATCGCTTCCTACTTTTTCTCTCTGATTTTTGGAGGTGGTGATTTTTGTTTCTGAGTTTGTGATTTATTCTCTATGATATTTTGTGGTAAAAGGATGGACGTGAAAGTGTTGCATATGGTTCTTATTTTATAAGTGAGAAGATGATAAAACAATGGAAGTGTAAGGTATTAGGTAGGAGAGAAAAAAAATCTCCGAAGATAATTGACTGGTAAAATCTGGAGGTTTTTCAGGTCGTTTTTCAATTCGAAAATGTTTTTTCCTCGGAAGGTTATGTCACGACCCCAATCCGGTCCTGATAGTGCCCAACACTAAAGCTAGGCAAGCCAGACCAATAACTGTTTCCAAATAGAAAACCAATCCCGAAAGGACAAACTCAAGAAAAATATAAGTGTCAATAAATACTCCAATAATAATAGTATGAATAAATACTGAGAAGTACTAATATCGAAATAACACTCCCAAAAGATCTGGTGTCACGAGCCTAGAGCCTCTAAACAAAAATTGAATAGTAATAGAAATACTAAATAAAATACTCTAGTCTGGAACATATAGTAATAACTGAAATGAAGAGAGAAGCTAGGTTCTGCGAACGCCGGCAACTACCTCAGCAACTCGAATAACCTCTGATATAGGCTGGAGTGCTCGTCTAACCCTCCTGTGTACCTGAATCTGCACAAAAAGTGTAGGGAGTAAGGGTGAGTACTAGTACTCAATGAGTAAAAAGTATATAAAATAGCTGAAAGCAAGAAATTCACAGAATACCACAGAGAAAAGCTAAACTACAGTCTGATACCTACCACGAACTAACAACAACAGAAAATCAAAATTAGCACAGATAATTTACAAACAAGAATGCAATGCGATGCACAAGACCGCTACGGCGCGTAGCCCGATCTATTTAACGTCGACGACGCTCACTGGGAGTGTTTACAGACTCCGGAGGGGCTCCTTCAGCCCAAGTGAAATATTTACACCATCTACTGCAGCGTGCAACCCGATCCATCCTCAGTCCACAACATGCATATGGGTCACACAACTGTTCAATTTATTTATTTCTAGGTTCATTAACAATGAAAAATACTTTAATTTTATTTAATTTTCCAAGAACAGATGACTTAGCATTTCATAATAGTGTTTTCAAGCCAGGATTGAGATCAATAATTTTACAAATCATATTATCACATAGATATCTATCCCCTAGGATACTACAAGTCGGCACAAGGCCCCAAACATGGCTTACAGCCCACATATATATTTAACACGGTGTGCATTTCAACAACCAATATAATATTATTCATATTCGGGATGGACCAAGTCTCAATCCCCAGTCATAACCAATCCCGCACCTACCATGGGGTGCGAGCCACGCCCTAATAGCGTCACAATGTGCTAAGCCATGATTTCAAACCCTCAGGCTGCCATATACACTAACTACTTACCTCTAGCCGAACGTGGATTCGTCCGCGATACCTTTTCCCTTCGGATTTGCCGCCTCGTGCGTTTAATCTTTTCAAAACCACAACAATTATATAAATTTGGGTCAAAGAAACATAACCCAATCAAAATTACATGAAAATGCAATAATACGTGAAGTTGGTAAAACCCGAGCCTTGGGCCCACTTCTTGAAAAATTCTAAAATTCATACCAATGACCTCGTCTCGCCACGAGTCCGTGCATATAAAATTTATCGAAATCAGAGTTCGAATGGCCTTTCAAAACTCAATTTTTTTTTATATTCTAGGCCCTAGTTCTTCAGAAATTCTACCCTATTTCATGAGTGTTGGTGTTGATTATAGCATAAAATCGTGTTTTTGAGTCAAGGAACTTACCTCCAACGTTTTCCCAACAAAATCCTCTTACTTCCCGTCCAAAAGCTCTCCAAATCGCTCACAAATGGTGTAAAATAGGGTTTTGCTCGCGGGGGTTCTATTATTAAAACCCCTCTGTCAGGCCCGAATTTCCTCTATGCTATCGCGGCACCATGCACGCTATCGTGATGCACAAATCTCCCAGGCCCTCACTTTTACCTTACGCGATCGTAGGATTACGAACGCGATCACAGAGAAATAAACTCCCTCTCGACGCGATCGCACTACTTCTCATGCAATCGCACTGAATGCTCCGCCAGAACTACGCGATCGCACTGAATTGATCCACCAGGCCTACACGATCGCAGGCAGGTCCACGCGATCGCAGAGAGGAACTGCTGCACTGCAATTTCTACTGCAACTCTTAAGTTAAAAACCTCCCGTTGGGCATCCGAAATTATCCCGAGACCCTCGGTGCCTCAACCAAATGCACAAATATGTTCTATTACTTCATTTAAACTTGCTCGTAACATAAAAACACCATCATAACATCAAAATCACCAAATTCACACGGATTCAAGCCTAAGTTTCATTAAAATTCCCGAAACTAACATTTGCTCTAAAACCCGACCTAAACAACTCCGAATGACCTGAAAGTTTGCACGCATATCCAAATCACCCTACGGAGCTACTACAACTCTCAAAAATTCATTCTAAGCCCCGGATCAAAATCTCACCTACCGTCCGGAATTCGCCAAAATTCAACCTTAGCCAATTCAAGCCTAAATCTACACCGGACCTCCGAATTCGATTCTGATTGCTCTCCTAAATCATAAATCATCGCGCGAAACTAGTCGAATTATTAGAAATCCATTCCGAGCTTTCTAACTCATCCGTCAACATTTGGTTGACTTTTCCAAACTATTCTTCTCATAAAGTGGTTTATTGCCTCATTTCTACCTAGATTCCATCTGATTTACTTCTAATTCTCCAAACACATATAAATTAACATGTTAAAGTATAAAATGAAGAAAATGGGGTGGTAACTCCTGTAATGATGGGTCGGGTCTTTACATTCTCCCCAACTAAAGCAAATGCTCATCCGCGAGCGTGTTGAGAAACATACTTTGAGTCTCAAATAAGTGTGGATATCTGCTCCGCATCTCCTGTTCGGTCTCCCAAGTTGCTTCTTCCACGGGACGACCTCTCCACTGCTCTTTCACTAAAGTTATGTCTTAGGATCTCAACTTATGAACCTGTCGACCCAAAATGGCTACCAACTCCACATCATAGGTCAAGTACTCATCCAACTGTATCGTGATGAAGTCTAACACTTGTGACGGATCTCCAACGTACTTCCGGGACATAGATACATGGAACTTCGGGTGAAATCCTGACAAGCTGGCTAGCAAAGCAAGCATATAGGCCTCCTTCCCAACTTTCCTAAGCACCTCAAAAGGTCCAATGAATCGTGGGCTCAACTTTCCTTTCTTTCCAAACCTCATAACGCCCTTCATAGGCAAAACCTTCAGCAAAACCTTCTCGCCCACCGAATAAGACACATGTCGACCCTTCCTGTCTGCATAACTTTTCTGATACGACTGAGCTGTGCGAAGTCTCTCCTGAATCACCTTCACCTTGTCCAAGGCATTCTGGACTATCTCTATCCCCAATTATCTACCCTCGCCGGGCTCAAACCATCCGACTGGAGACCTACACTGCCTCCCATATAAGGATTCATACGGCGCCATTTGAATGCTGGACGGATTGCTATCGTTGTAAGCAAACTCTGTAAGAGGAAAGTACTCAGTCCAAGAACCTCAAAAATCAATGACACAAGCACACAACATGTCCTCCAGTATCTAAATTGTACGCTCGGACTACCCATCCGTCTATGGGTGAAACGATGTGCTCACCTCTACCTGTGAGCCCAATTTTCGCTGAAATGTCCTCCAGAACTGAGAAGTAAACTGAGTACCCATGTGTGATATGATAGAAACTGGAACTTCATGCAATCTCACAATCTCACGGATGAATATCTCTGCTAACCGCTCCGAGGAGTATGTAGTACACACATGAATGAAATGAGCTGACTTGGTGAGCCGATCTACAATCACCCAAACTGGGTCAAACTTCCTCGTTGTCCGAGGGAGTCGAGTAACAAAGTCCATAGTGATCCTTTCCCACTTCCACTCGAGAATATCTATACGCTAGAACACACCATCGGGCCTCTGATGCTCATACTTGACCTACTGACAGTTGAGGCACTGTGCTACATGATTCACAATATCCTTCTTCATCTTTCTCAACCAATAGTGCTGCTTCAAATCCTGATACATCTTTGCAGCACCTGGATGAATCGAATATCGCGAGCCGTGGGCCTCCTCCAATATCAACTAACGAAGGCCATCAACATTGGGCACGCATAACCGGCCCTGCATCAGCAACACACCATCACTATCAATAGTGACATCTCTAGCATCATCATGCTGAACTTTGTCCTTAAGGAAAAGCAAGTGCGGATCATCATATTGGCGCTCTCGAATACGGTCATATAAGGAAGACCGAGATACCACGCAAATCATCACCCTACTGGGCTCAGAAATATCCAGCCTTACCATCTGATTAGCTAAAGCTTGAACATCAACTACAAGGGGCCTCTCCCTTACTGGAATGTACGCTATGCTGCCCATACTAATAGCCTTCCGGCTTAAAGCGTCGGCCACTACATTGGCCTTCCCGGGATGATACAAGATGGTAATATCATAGTCTTTGAGTAATTCAAGCCATCTGTGCTGCCTAAAATTGAGATCTTTCTACTTAAACAAATGCTGAAGGCTACGGTGGTCTGTATATACGTCACAAGATACACCATACAAGTAATGCCTCCAAATCTTCAAGGCATGAACAATAGCAGCTAACGATAAGTCGTGAACAGGGTAGTTCTTCTCATGGGGATTTAACTGACGAGAAGCATATGCAAAGACTCTACCCTCCTGCATCAATACACAACCTATTCCAACTCTCGAAGCATCACAATACACCGTATAAGACCTTGAAGCTGATGGCAACACAAGTACCGGAGTTGTGGTCAAGGCCGACTTGAGCTTTTTGAAGCTCTCCTTGCATTCATCAGACCACACAAATGGAGCATTCTTTTGAGTCAACTTCATCAAAGGTGAAGCAATAGACAAAAAACCCGAAACAAACCTGCGGTAATAGCCTACCAAACCGAGGAAACTCTGGATATCAGTAGATGAGGACGGCCTGGGCCAATTCTGCACCGCCTCAACTTTTTGTGGGTCAACCCGAATACCATCGCTGGACACTACATGCCCCAGAAAAGTTATAGTATCAAGCCAAACTCACACTTAGAAAATTTTGCATAAAGCTTTTCCTCTCTCAATTTCTGCAATAGCACCCTTAAGTGTTGTGCGTGCTCCTCCTGACTGCGCGAGTACACCAGGATATCATCAATAAATACGATCACAAAAGAATCCAGATACAGTCGAAACACACTGTTCATCAAGTGCATGAATGCAGCTGGGGCATTAGTCAGCCCAAAAGACATCACCAGAAATTGATAATGCCCATACCTCATTCTGAAAGCTGACTTTATAATGTCTGAATCCCTAATCTTCAACTGGTGATAACCCGATCGAAGGTCAATCTTCGAGAATACACTTTCTCCCTGTAGCCGATCAAACAAATCCTCAATAAGAGGTAACGGGTACTTATTCTTTACTGTCACCTTGTTCATTTGCCTGTAATCAATGCACATTCTCATTGTGACATCTTTCTTCTTTAAGAATAATATCGGTGCACCCCAAGGTGACACACTCGGGCGAATGAACCCCTTGTATAAGAGTTCCTAAAGTTGTTCTTTCACTTCTTTTAACTCAGCTGGTGCCATGCGGTAGGGAGGAATAGAAATGGGCTGAAAGCCCGGCACCAAGTCAATACCAAAATCAATGTCCCTGTCTGGCGGCATGTCTGGCGGCATGCTCGGCAGGTTTGCTGGAAATACATCCGGAAAATCCCTCACAATGGGGACCGAATCAAGACTGGGTGTCTCGGCCTCAACATCTCTAATGAAGGCCAAATAGGATAAACAACCCTTCCCAATCATTCACTAGGATTTTAGGAAGGAACTTACTCTATCGGATACATAATCAGTCACGCCTCGCCACTCGATCCTCGGATTACCTGGAATAGTTAATGTGATTGTCTTGGAATGACAGTCAAGAATCGCATGGTAAGGAGATAACCAATCCATGCCTAGAATCACATCGAAATCCACCATGCCCAGTAATAATAAGTCAACTCGGGTCTCTAGACCCCCAATAGTAACAACACAGGATTGGTACACATGATCCACAATAACTGTATCACTCACCGAGGTAGACACATGCACGGGCAAGGCAAGAATACCACGGGTCGTACCCAAATGATGCGCAAAATATGAGGATACATAGGAATAGGTGGATCCAGGATCAAATAAGATAGAAGCATCCCTGTTGCAAACTGGGATAATACCTGTGATGACTGCATCTAATGCACTAGCGTCCCTCCTATCCGGAAGAGCATAAAAATGAGCCTGACCTCCGGCAGTACGATCGTCACCCCCAGGGCGACCTCTGGTTACCTGACCACCACTCCTAGCTGACTGAGCTGGTGCTGAAGAAAGAGGAGTAGAAGACGAAGGCTGATCCCTCTGCTGAGACCGCTTAAAAAGAAACCGGGGACACTCCCTCCTGATATGGCCAAACTCACCACACTCAAAACAACGGCCTGAAGCTGGAGAAATGGACTACTGAGAACCCCTCGCTGCAGATGAACCCTAAGCTGAAGGAGGAGGAGCAGAGCTCTGAGCTGGAAGGGCGCTAAATGCGGGCTGGCTCTACTGACTAGCCTGCTGGCCCTAACAACCACGGTGTGACGAAGATCCACTAGACTCTGCACGGCCTGACTGAGGAGATTTGAAGGAACGACCTCTGTTGTACTGAGACTTGCCCCTTGATAGAGCACCACTTTAACTACCTGTACCTCGAGGCCTCTTAGCCTCCCTCTCCTTACGCTCTCGACAGCGGTCTGTCTCAATCTGACGAGCCGCATCAACCACCTCCTCAAAAGTAACTATTGTAGCCCTCTCTCTAGTCATCAATATGCGGATAGGATAATTGAGACCATCCACAAATCTCCTGATCCTCTCACAATATGTCGGAATCATCCATATTGCATGCCGAGCTAGCTGTGTAAACCTCAACTCGTACTGAGTCACTAACATATCTCCCTACTTCAACCACTCGAACTGACAACGTAGCTCCTCCCTCTGAGACTGGGGCACATACTCTTCCAGAAATACCGTAGAGAATTGCTGCCAAATGAGGGGCGCTGCCCTAATAGGCCTACGCCTCTCGAAATCCTCCCACCACTGAATGTTGGTCTTGTGAACTGAAGGTAGTGAAAGCAACACCGCTAGACTCCGGAATACTCGCAGTATGAAGCATACGCTTGCAATTATCCAGAAAACCTCTGGGCATCCTCACCCTCAACACCGCTGAACGCTAGAGGCTGTAGTCTCCCGAACCTCTCCAATCAACGCTGCTCATCATCAGTCATAGCTGGGACCACATGAGCTGAGGCTGGTGCAACTGGTGCAGCTAGTTGAACTGGTTGAGCTGGAGCTGGAGCTGCCTCAGGTGCCTATAAACCCTGAACTACTGGCTCTGGTGTGCGAGCAACGGGGGTCTGATTTCCTCCCCCTGCCTGTGAAGAAGCTGCTGCAGTAGAGGCCACAACCACCTGGGGTAAGCTAGTACACACGGATCGAATCTGTGCTAAGGTCTCCTGAAAACCTGGTATCTCAAGAGACACAGTCGGTGCCTGAACCTAACCTGTTGGGATCCCTGTAGCTGGGACCTGATCCTAAATCTGGTTCACTGGCGCTGGGATCTATCCCTGAGTCTGGTCAGCTGGTGGGTCAGCAGGTGCTGTCATTGTTGCCCTACCTCTGCCACGACCACGGCCTCTAGGTGCCATTGGTTGTCCTCCGCCACGTCCGTTAGCACGTGTTCTCGCCACGTGCGAGAGAGTAGAATATGGAAAATTTTGGTTTCACTATAACACAAACCGCACAATATGAATCCAAGAAAGTGAAGTGTTTCCTAAAGTTCTGTAGCCTCTCCAGGATAGATACGGACATCTACGTACCGATCCGCGAGAGCCTACTAAATCGGCTCATGACTCGCGAGGCCTAGTAACCTAGACTCTGATACCAACTTGTCACGACCCTAATGCGGTCGTGATAGCACCCAACACTAAAGCTAGGCAAGCCAGACAAACAACTATTTCCAAATAGAAAACCAGTCCCGAAAGGACAAACTCAAGAAGAATATAAGAGTCAATAAATACTCCGATAATAATAGTATGAATAAATACTGAGAAGTGCAAATATCAAAATAACACTCCCAAAAGATCTGGGGTCACGAGCCTAGAGCCTCTAAACAAAAACTAAATAGTAATAGAAATACTGAATAAAATACTCAAGTCTGGAACATATAGTAATAACTGAAACGAAGAGAGAAGCTAGGTTCTGCGAACGCCAGCAGCTCCCTCAGCAACTCGAATAAACTTTGATATAGGCTGGAGTGCTCGTCTCACCCTTCTGTGTACCTGAATCTGCACACAAAGGTGCAGGGAGTAGGGGTGAGCACTAAGTACTCAGTGAGTAAAAGGTATATAAAATAGATGAAAGTAGGAAATCCATAGAATACCATAGAGCAAAACTAAACTATAGTCCGATACCTACCACGAACTAACAACAACAGCAAATTACAATTAGCACAGATAATTTACAAACGAGAATGCAATGCAATGCACATGACCGCTACGGCGCGTAGCCCGATCCGTTTAACGTCGACGACGCTCACTGGGAGTGTTTACAGACTCCGGAGGGGCTCCTTCAGCCCAAGCGCAATATTCATATCATCCTCTGTGGCGTGCAGCCCGATCCATCCACAGTCCACAACATGCATATGAGTCACACAACAGTTCAATTTATTTATTTCCAGGTTCATTAACAATGAAAAATACTTTAATTTTATTTAATTTTTTTAGAACATGTGACTTAGCATTTCATAATAGAGTTTTCAAACCAGTATTGAGATAAATGATTTTACAAATCATACAATCACATAGATATTTATCCCTAGGGATACTACAAGTCGGCACAAGGCTCCAAACATGGCTTACATCCAACATATATATTTAACACAATGTGCGTTTCAACCGTCAATATAATATTATTCATATTTGGAATGAACCAAGTCTCAATCCCCAGTCATAACCAATCCCGCACCTGCCATGGGGTGCGAGCCACGCCCTAATAGCGTCACAATGTGCTAAGCCAGGGTTTCAAACCCTCAGGCTACCATATACACAAACTACTCACCTCTAGCCGGCCGTGAACTCGTCCATGATACCTTTTCCCTTCGGATTTGCTGCCTCGTGTGTTGAATCTATTCAAAACCACAACAATTACATAAATATGGGTCAAAGAAACATAACTCGATCAAAATTACTTAAAAACACAATAATACACGAAGTTGGTAAAACCCGAGTGCCAGGCCCACTTCAAGAAATATTCCGAAATTCATACCAACGGATTCCTCGTCTCGCCACGAGTCCACGCATATAAAATTTATCGAAAACAGAGTTCGAATGGCCTTCCAAAACTCAAAAATTCATTTTCATAATCTAGGCCCTAGTTCTTCACAAATTCTACCCAATTTCATGAGTTTTGGTGTTGATTCTAGCATAAAATCGTGTTTTTGCGTGAAGGAACTTACCTCCAACGTTTTCCCGACAAAACCCTCTTACTTCACATCCAAAAGTTCTCCAAATCGCTCACAAATGGTGTAAAATAGGTTTTTGCTCACGGGGGTTCTATTATTAAAACCCCTCTGTCAGGCCCGAATTTCCTCTATGCGATTGCAAAATGCACGCGATCGTGATGCACAAATCTCCCAGGCCCTCACATTTACCTTACGCGATTGCAGAGAAATAAACTCTCTCTCTACGTGAATACACTACTCCTCACGCGATCGCACTGAATGCTCCGCAAGAACTACACGATCGCAGGCTGGTCCACGCGATCGCACTGAATTGATCCTCCAGGGCTACGCGATCGCAGGCAGGTCCACGCGATCACAGAGAGGAACTGCTGCTCTGCAATTTCTGCTGCAACTCTTAAGTTAAAAACCTCTCGTTGGGCATCCGGAATCATTCTGAGACCCTCAGGACCTCAACCAAATGCACAGATATATTCTATTACTTCATTCAAACTTGCTCGTAACATAAAAAACACCATCATAAACATAAAAATCACCAAATTCACACGGATTCAAGCCTAAGTTTCATTAAAACTTCCGAAACTAACATTTGCTCTAAAACCCGACCTAAACACCTCCGAATGAGTTGAAATTTTGCATACATATCCAAAATTACCCTACGCAGCTACTGCAACTCTCGGAATTTCATTACGTGCCCCGGATCAAAATCTCACCTACCGTCTGAAATTCGCCAAAATTCAACCTTAGCCAATTCAAGCATAAATCTACACCGGACCTCCAAATTCTATTCTGATTGCTCTCCTAAGTCATAAATCATCCCCCCGAAACTAGTCAAATCATCAGAAATCCATTTGGAGCTTTCTAACTCATCGGTCAATATTCGGTTGACTTTTCCAAACTATTCTTCTCATAAAGAGGTTTATTGCCTCATTCCTAACTAGATTCCATCCGATTTACTTCTAACTCTCCAAGCACATATAAATTAACATATTAAAAAAGAAAATGAAGAAAAAATTAATTTGACAGAAAAAAAATTGAAGTGGGACCTTGAAGCTACAGGTGTCCACAAATGTGAATGGATGGAAGATGTGGCTATACAAAATATTAAATTAAATTTATGTAAGTGTTTATCGGTAGACATTTTCTCAAGTAGAGATGTTGAAATGGGAAAATACAGAGCTCATGTATCGACTTTCAACATCCTACAAATTTAAGTGGCCAGGAAGCCATTACGCCTTCGTATAAACACTTTATGAAGCTTAGATTATTAGTATTTATTTCAGTCATCTCGGGGGTAAAATTACCTAGATGAATACTATTTCTTTTCTTTTCTAAAAAGAATTCTTTTCTAAGGATATACAAAATAGTACTCCCTCCATTTTATTTCATGAATATCACGTTGATTTAGCACGAATTTTATAGTCTTAAACTAAAAATATGAATAATGTATAATGTTGAAGTTAAATAGTTACAAAATATAAAAGGAGTAGTTCACAATTTTATTATTATTGAAACTGCGAAGCCACCTGCTATTTATACTCCATGTGATCCACAGTAGAATGAAGATAACAACAAAATTCCAGTCACAATCAGGAGCGAGTTACATGTAATGATTTCCAATAAGAGCGAGTTACATGTACGTTTGGCATTTTGCATTTGTGACCATAATATATTGTGAATTTGTAACTATTGCACCAAATGGAATTTTCATTTTTCCCGTGTGAAGAGCTGTCAAGGAATATGTGGTAGTTCCATAGATGAAGACAAAAGAATTGCTAGCCTATTTAGTAGATCTACTGATGCAGCAAAAATAATACTTGAGATGTAACAAATTAAAAAGGTGGTGAGGAAATAAAAAATCATCTGACATATTGTCATTATTTCACAAGACATGATTCAAATTAAAAGCCAAATTAGTGCTTTCCAGAAACACCAATCCATAGATTTTCTAGGCCAATTGATTGCCTTGACTATGTGTACGCTCATTAGTTCCTATCTCCTTGAAGTTTTAAATCACGAAAAACCATACCACTAGTATTTCTAACTAGCATTCTCCTTCACCAGCAGATTAAATATATGAAACATTTTTGCCACCTCTCGCTCTCAGGTCACAGACAGACCAAGGAATAATAGATCGTTTGAATTGAGTTATGGCACCAAAAACATAACGACTGAAAGGAAGTGGAAATTTCAGCTACAACATGCATTTATATACAAATCCACAAGATACGATAGAGGCCAAAATTGTCTTCAAATCACAAAAGGAAAGCATCGAATGACAAATAAGAATTTGTTCTATTAGAAAATGAATAAAAGAAATTGATTTTGCTAATATTAAGATAGAATAGAAAGCAAAGTAAATAATTATATTCCAATAGTGTTTTGTGTCCTTACAAATAATCAGATTTCTCCTTTTTATAGTAACATCCAATATATATGATGATAGGCTATAATTACGTATTTTAGTCGCTTATTACACTCGAGTTGATTGCACCTTAATTGAGTTTGCGCTTTAATTGCTAGTGTTTTGCATTAATTGTGTGTTTTATGTCTTGTAGGTGTGATTTTGAGCTATATAAATGTTATGGAATGAATTTAAGTGATTTGAAGCTTTGAAGTCTGAGTAAAATCTCAAGAAATTAAGCTGGATCGTGTTCGGCGGTCAAATTTAATAATTAAGTACGAACGAAGACTCGAGGAGGCATATTGCGCAATGTCTAGTAAAATAGACATAACGTTTTGTTCAGACCTCCATTTGGGCTCCATAATATATGGTTGGAAAGAAAACTCAAAGAGATACAACTTTCCTGTTTTACGTTTATCTATATTCCAACTGAAAGAGGGTGACAAATGCGGTAGAACGTCCATCGCGATCTGTGTTGCGGTTTGAGGCATGCCTTCCGCGGTTGGCCACGGTTCACGCCGCGGTCGCTGCATTCCAAGCATGAAATATTATCTTTTTTAACCTAGGAGAAGGTATAATTGTTTGGGCTCAACCCTAATTGGTATATATACATGGGAAAACGGTATTTTTGAAAGGAGGGACATATTTTTTACACAAATTAGACCTAAGGAGGCAAGAACACATTGAGAGCAAGGCGGAAAATTTTTCAACAAGTTTTTCCTTACTCTTCTTATTATTTTTATTGTTGGGTATGACTTTTGATATTGTAATTTTACATACTTTTATGAATAGCTAATTTCTTATCTAAGGTTTTGGTGAAACCCGTTGGGGATGAATTGTTTGTTATATTAATATAGTTTTGAGTTGGTTGTTAATCTCTATTTGTTCAACTACGTTTTGATTTTGGTTAATTGAAAGGATCATCAATTATCCGTTCCTATTTAATATTTATCAACTTGGGAGAGTGCTTATTTAGGTAGTTGTTTGAACAACATCACTCCCAGAGTATAGACGATAGTCATAACCGAGGGTTTAGAGGTTCAATTAGAGATAACGATACCTCGGGTGCAATCTAACTGAACCGTAATCTAAATCTAGATAGCATAGCTTGAGAGAGTGCGTCTAGTAAATTATCATAATTGCTTGAGTGAGATTTATGGTAGCTGGAGAGTTCATGATTGATAGAGACAACTAAGTCAAAGCTATAAGAAATATACAACCAAGGAAATCAACAACAGGGAAAAACCATTACCTTAGACATTTATTCCAATTGTTTACGATTCAAGCATAGTTAGTTTTTAGCTATTTTTTTTTATATTCAATGTTGTATTCTTAGTGATATTAAACAGATACAGCTAAGCCTTAGTTCTCTGTGGGACTCGACTCCGGACTTTTAGACCGGATTATATTTGCAGAGACCGCTTATCCTTTTTATGACTAGAGTTGGGCGTGATAAAATTTTGGCGCCGTTGCCGGGGAACTAACGGTGTAGTTGTAGGTGTACATATTGATAGGTTTCAAGTTTGAACTTTTATTTTATTATTTAATTTTTTATTATTATTATTTTTATTTTAGTTTTATTTGTTTATTTGAGAAATATGACATCATGGAATTATGAGAATTTTATTGTTGGTAATTCTTCTTTTGATCCTCCTTATGGATATTGTGAAGGAAACCACCCAGGGCAAATTTATCAAAATATTCCCGAGAGCGAGTTTTGTGAACCAACTAAATCTTATGTGTGGAATGTGTGTGATATGTGTGGTGGTCAAGATGGTCACTTTCACGGTTATACTTATATTTTTTATTTTCCCCCAACCCCTTACTATGATGGTTCTACCTTTTCTTGTGAAGTTAATAGGAACAAAGAACATGGAAATACAGACCTGAAGGAGATCAAGGATATGATAAAGTGCCTTCTGGAACATAACAATGAGAAACAATTGCACATTGAAAGGCAAGATGCAACTATTCGCAAGTTGGAGGCTCAATTGCGTCAAGTGATTGGAGCTTTTAATGCCCAACAAGCCAATATTGAGGGTAGTATCCAAGAAGAGCATGAATTTGAGGTGTTAATTGGGGAGGTTAGAGTAGAACATCAACAACCTATCCAACTCGAATTTGAAGATGTCAATGTTGAAGAAATATGGCTAGAGTCAGCCAAGGACATTGAGGATACAAATTTTGTTAACTCTAGTATCATTGATGTTGAGGATGTTGAAAGTCCCGAAGTTCATATGTTTGAGCGCATTTGTCCCCACTCCAAATATTTTTCTACATTCTACGTGGATGATGGTATGGAAATAGAGTCATCCGAGCCGATTGAGAAGTCAAGAAATGAGGAACAAGGTGCCTACATTCTAGAATTTTTCTTGCCAGAGAGACAGGACTGCATACCTCATCTAAAAGCCAAGAAGTATAGAATAGTGCAATAGTTGCTTGGGCCAGTTAAATTTGTTCCTCCACGCCTGGAGCATTGACGAAAACTTGATGCCAAATTAGGGGTTCAATTCATAAGCTCGAGGTGGAGGCAAAAAGTGATTCTCATCGTGTTGCGATGTTAAATCAAGCACATGTTGGGAGGCAATCCATCTTTATTTTTTTATTTTAATTTAATTTAATTAATTTATTTAATTTTTTTATTATTGTATTATTCTTGTACTTTCAATTTTTTTATTTTTAGGAGCACGGAACGCAAAGCCATTAGAAGGATGCAACAACAAACTAAATGGTTAGAACTAAGTGTGAGGTACTCGCACGAAGGAACAAGCTTGGGAGAAGTCTGAGTACCCCATGAACTGCTAATGCTTCGGTCTTTGGCCTACCAGTGAGTTTCTTTTACCCTCTTGTATGTATGGATATGCATTGGGGACAATGCACAATTTTAAGTGTGGGGTAGGGGAGAGTATCTGGGTGACTTTTCATACTACTTTAGCTATGTTTGTTTCTTTAAAAAAATTGGACTTTTCCTGAAGACGGATCTTCTAGACAGTTTTCTTGAGGGAAGTAAGTTTAAAGAAAATACCAAAAAGATTTTTTTTCTGTTTTAGGTAGTGTAGTAACTCCCCATTGGTTTTTCTTTGGGCCACGGTTCTCTTCCGAGGATTTTATTTGAACCGGGTGTAGTTAGTTTTTTTTAGGAATACGAGCCATTGTGTTATGCTTTGAATTGAAGCAATATCTCTTGACTTTGCTATGCCTTGAGAATAGTGAGTACTTTGGTTTGACATAAGCATGGGGTTTAAATGTTCAAATGTATGTATTAAAGTGCTTAGGGAGATGTAGTCACTCTTATATCAAAATGTAGCATACCCGTCCCGTAGCCTTCATTACAACCAAATTAAGTCCTAATTGATCCAAGATTGAATGAGCTCGATTAGTGGAGTAGTACACTACGGGCAACCTTATGGTGTATCTTTTGTGGCATATATATTTTATTTCTGAGAGTGTGTGAATTACTTCTATCTTGAGTTCCTAAGTGTTCTTAAATTTTATAGTGTGGAACTACTCTCTAGTATTGTGAGGGCACTTGATTCATGAAGGAAAGGTAATGGAAGTGACCTCTATGTTAGAGTAAGTAGGTGAGTTGTGAATAATGCATGGTACTCGTGAGTCAAATCTTGAGGTGACGATGTTACGCTTTTGTGCTTAGTCTATTTTAAATACTCTTGGTGTGATGAGTTAGGAGAATTGTTTAAAAAGGTCGTGTCTATAAAAAAAGAAGTGTAGTTTGATTGATCTAGGATGAGCAATGATTTAAGTGTGGGGTGTTGATGATAGGCTATAATTACGTATTTTAGTCGCTTATTACACTCGAGTTTAATGCATTTTAATTGAGTTTGCGCTTTAATCGCTAATGTTGTGCATTAATTGTGTGTTTTATGCCTTGTAGGTGTGATTCTGTGCTATATAGATGTTATGGATTTAAGTGATTTTAAGCTTTGAAGTCTGAGTAAAATCTCAAGGAATTAAGTCGGGATCGTGTTCGGGGGTCAAATTTAATAATTAAGTACGAACAAAGACTCGATGAGGCATATTGCGCACTGTCTAGTAAAATATACATAACTGTTTTCTCAGATATCCATTTTGGCTGCATAATATATGGATGGAAATATAACTCAAGGGGCTACGACTTTTACGTTTTTCAAAATTCCAACTAGAAGAGGGTGAAAAATGCGGTAGAACGTCCACCGCGGTCAGAACCGCGATCCGCGCCGCGGTTTGAGGCAGTGCCTGGCATTCTAGACGTGAAATATTTTCCTTTTTTACCTAGGAGAAGGCATAATTGTTTGGTTCCAACCGTAATTGGTATATATACATGGGAAACGATATTTTTGAATGGAAAGACATATTTTTGACACAAATTAGACCTAAGGACGCAAGAACACATTGAGAGCAAGGCGGAGAATTCTTCAACAAGTATTTCCTTCCTCTTCTTATTTTTTTATTGTTGGTTATGACTTTTGATATAGTGATTTTACATACTTTTATGAATAGCTAATTTGTTATCTAAGATTTTTGTGAAACCCGTTGGGGATGGATTGGTTGTTATATGAATATAGTTTTGAGTTGGTTGTTAATCTCTATTTGTTCAACTACGTTTTGATTTTGGTTAATTAAAAGGATCCTCAATTATCTGTTCCTATTTAGTATGTATCTACTTGATAGAGAGAGAGAGAGAGAGTTCATATTTAGGTAGTTGTTTGAACAACATGACTCCCTGAATATAGACGAGAGTCACAACCGAGGGTTTAGAGGTTGGATTAGAGATAGCGATACCTCGGGTGCAATCTAAGTGAACTGTAATGTGAATCTAGCTAGTGTAGCTTGAGAGAGTGCATCTAGTAAATTATCATAATTGCTTGAGAGAGATTTATGGTAGCTGGAGAGTTCATGATTGATAGAGACAACTAAGTCAAAGCTATAAGAAATATACAACCAAGGAAATCAACAACGAGGGAAACCATTACCTTAGACCTTTATTCCAATTGTTTACAATTCAAGTATAGTTAGTTTTTAGCTATTTATTTATTTTCAATCTTCTATTCTTAGTGATATTAAACAGATATAGCTAAGCCTTAGTTCTCTGTGGGATTCGACTCCGAACTTTTATACCGGATTATATTTGCTGCGACCGCTTATCCTTTTTAAGACTAGAGTTGGGCGTGATCAATATACGTTTTGCTTTTGCCATTATAGACAAATAAAAGCAGTAAATGTTACATTACATAATCATTATAATTTAATATAGATTCTCTAACTTTTTGAGTATTTAATACTCATTAAATATTGTATCTGTACTTCCTTGTACTGTCAGATTCATTACCCTTAATTCTTGGATTTAAATAGATATGAGCATCGAGTTTACTCACGCATATTCACGTGCCTCTACTTGTGCTTTTGTGCTCATACCTATTGCAACTCGTGCCTCTTTGATAATCATCATTCTTTGACCAGCCTTCATGTCATGACGTGTCATCCTTCAATCAATTCGATATGTGTAAACTCAATTTTTCCCAATACAGATAGTCCCCCCACTTGCCATTTATTTATCAATTAAATATTTTTGAAGTGAATTTCATTAAAGCGGGATTTTGCCTCCATTAATGCTTATCATAGAATTGATGCTTCAATTGTCAGTTCCATTTAATGCTCATTACATGTGGCATCTTTTTGTTGCGTTTTTTAAGGCTTTTTTTACTGCTACACCAATTACGAAGCGACAGTTTTCATTATAGCCTTTCCATCGTTACACTTTTTCCTTGGACAATATATACACATAGTTTTCATCTTTTTATTTCTCACGTAAAATTCTTGTTCTCATCTTCCTCGTAAAATTTTTAGAATATTCAATTACCGTTCTTCATCTCCCCGTACTGTCATGGCTTCACCAAACCCTAATGCTAGGAGAGTTCCCATAGTTGATAACTTTCATCTTGTCTCTAATAGGAGTAGAAGAGAGGGAGATAGACTACGTAATTTAAGGTCTTCATTCATACATGATTATTCTATTTCTTCAACCAGTTTTGGCCTTTCTTCTAGAACCAAAGGTTCTCTTTCACATAGATCTTACTCTAGAGGCAAGGAATCCTATGAGCCTCTTCATGTACCTCTAGTAGATGAGATATCTTCTGCGGAACTATCTTTCTATAATGATAGAGTGTCTCTTAGAAATCAATTATCTTCTTTAGATTGTGCTGATATTTACCCAACTCAGATCACCTGAAGGTCTAATTTCTTTACTTCGTAAAGATTGTCATTGGAATCATGATTTACCCATCATAATTCCTAATGCAAACCAAAGAATCACCTCTTATTTGACGAAATTTTCCGTTGTTTATATATATATCCTTTCACCTTAGTATCAAACCTGCTATTGACCATGTCATCCTAGAATTCTGTCATTTTTTCGACGTATGTTTGGGTCATATTTGTCCCATAGTGTGGAGAATTGTTGCCTATCTAAGGCATTTGATTAACGTGGCCAGTGTTCCTTCACCTTTGCCCATTTTATTCATCTCTACTCTCCTAGATACTTTCTCCAAGGTATTTTTGTTTTAGTGGCAAGGAGCAAGAGAATTTTTGCTAGCCCTGAAGATGACAGAGATCGTGGATGGTATGTCCGATTTTTTGTTGTCCCCACTGTTGGTTTAGTAGGTGAAAAAATATTCCCTTCCCTGAGAAGTGAAATTTTGCACGTGAGTTTTCTTTTTAATAGTTTTTCCGTATCTCTTTTTCCTTGATTTTAATGACCATTATTCTAATTTTCTTTTTCTTTTGCAACAACCATGGGAATTGTAGATGAAATTCCCAATTTTCGTGGTTGGGTAGGAGAGATATTTAATACTGCCCCAATGGTGGATAGATCTTGAAAGACTCTTTCCCACTTATTTGGTTGAAAAGTAAAAACTCACCGTAAGAGTTTTTTTTATTTCACATATTGCTTTTTTTCTGAACTTATTTTGTTCTTTCTTTTTATAAGGACTTGAAGTTCGAGGGATTAGTGCCGAGGCAGTCGTGGATTCTCGTATTTCTTTGGAAGGGCCCAAGAAATAATTTTGGGCTCTTCATCGAAAAGAAAAGCCGTTGATGACCAAGATTCTGAAGGAGAGAAAGATGGGGGTTCCTTTCTAACAACACCATGGCTCGTAGAGGTATTATCTCTGATTATGATGCATCCCCCGCTGTTCTATGCCTATTATCGAGTCTGTTGAAGTCCCGGTGGTGATCCTTGATGATGTTGATGATGTTCCCACTGCTGCTCATGATTCTGTTGAGCAACGTTTTAACCACGCGTTTGGTAGTGAACATTTTGGTCCGATTTCTAATGAAGCACCCCTGGATTCATTTTCTACTTCCGTTCCTTTGATTCCTTCTTTACTGATCGTGAATGTTACTTTTCCTCCCCAAGCTGTTTTAATTGCTTCTACCATTCCTCCCTCTACTACTCCTCATTCATATGTTCCTTACCCCGATGTTTGGTCCTCAAACAGAGGTGAAGCTATGAGGCAAGTCACCATTGAAGTTCCTGCTGAGGGTAATCTTTTGAGGAAATCAGGTCAAGGTAATATGGCTAAAGCCTTTGATTAGTCTAATCGAGAGAGCTACTTGATAGCCACGGTTCCCTGACCTTGATGAACGATATCGTGTGTGCTTCTTTAAAGGTATCCCTTTTTCAAACTTTACTTTCCTTTTTCTATTTTCAGGGTTCTCATTTTCCCTCTACCCTTTTTTAGGTCAATCTCATCGGCATAGAGATGATGAAAAGAGTTACCCTTTTAGAGAAATTGATATGTGACTATCGAGTGGAGGCGGATAATTGGAAGGAATAGTGTGAAAGTCTTCAGATCGACAAAGAAGCATTACAAGAGAGTAAAAGTACCTTAGAGCAGCAGGTAAGTGCTTTGACTTCAGAATTGGCAGTTGAAAAAGCTTCCTCAAGTCAAGCAAGCAAAGAAAAATATCATCTTGAAACCTCATTTTCTTAACAACTTTCCAAGGCAAGTGAAGAGATCAAAGAGTTGAACGTTCTCTTAGATAAAAAAGAAGCATATGCTGGTGAACTTGTGCAAAATTTAACTCAAGCTCAAGAAGACCTCCGGGTATCCTCTGATAAAGTTTACACCTTAGAAAATTCCCATGCTTCTCTTCAAGCTTCTTATGAGTTTGCCTTGGCTGAAAATGAGAATTTAAGAAATGAAATTGTTGAGTGGAAAAGAGACTACGAGATTCTTGACGATAAATTTGCCATTTAAGTGAGTAGGGAATTTTTAAATTCTCACCATGATATCCTCATTGAAGTTAGCCAGGATAATTTTAACTTGGAGTTTGAGTTAGCCAAGATTATAGAGACTATTGAGAAGACCCAACAAAACCAAGTTTTTTCTCCTCACGTGGCTGAAGCTTCTCGTAATGTTGAAGATGATACGGGTATCCCCACTCCTTCAAGTCAAGTTGAGCCTACTGCTGATAATGAACCTGCTTTAGTTCTTTCATCTTCTCAGTGAAAAGTTTGTGGTGTTTGACCTCTTTTTTTATGGTGGTATGTGGTTGTAACCCTTGGTTTTTTTAAGGGCTTGTTCAAGCTAATAAGTCCCCAGACCTTTTATGGGGTGCTTTTTATAAATAATTTTTGGTATATGACTAAGTTCATACTCAGTCTAAACTTTCTTAATATTAAAAAGTTTTTGTTACTGTTTGTTTTGTTTATTCTTGCCTTTATTTTAAGGACTTACTGAATAACTTGTATTTTTATTTTTCAATAATTCTTCTATTTTTACTTCATGAATACATATATTAATCATGAATTTTATAAGAATTAGCCCTTTTATATTCGACACTTAATGAAGAAGATGTCTCAACTTCATAATGGTGTTAACGTACGATAAAAGAAATAGGAATACACATGTTTGGAATAACTTCAACAAGTTTTTATTTAAACTTTGCCAAGTTTTAAATAACACTTTACATGTATTTCAGTTACTTCTATAACTTTCTCGTAACTATTTTTCTTACAAAAGATTTCAAAAGAATATGTACATAAGGTTTTTACTTATAACCTGTTTCAATACACAGTCTTTACCCTAAATATGATAAGGTTTTTTTTTTCTTTAGCCTTGGCTCGTGACTTTGCTCTGCACTTGACTCATTTAATGAGTGAACTCTTCAGGATTGAACTTTGATTATTTCCCGAATCTTCATTGCCTTCTTTATACACATGTCAATGTATATTATATTGTTCCCCAAGTGCTTGAGCTTTGAAGTATGATGTTTCGAGCATTTGATTGTTCCTCTCATTTGGTCCTTTCCTGAAAAGGAAAAACATATCGGACTTGGAGGTGCAATTATAGATGAAGACTACTTAACCCGTTTCAATTTCTATCAGAATAGTTGTAACCCTAGACTGGAAATTTTATTTAATTCCACTTGCCTTGCAGGTCGTGACTCATCATTTAGTATGGGATAGCTTTTAGCCTATCATCTAAAATATTTAATAAAATTTTAACAATTAAAAAATAAAATTTTAAAGTATGGATACCTGATTGTGGGTATTCCTTAGAAATAGTATTTCCTTAAGTGAACATCACTCCAATATATGAAGGTAGTATCTTGCCATCCATCGTTTCTAGCTCGTATGCTCTTTTTCTTGTGATACTATGAATCCTGTAGGGTCCTTTCCAGGTTAGACTTAATTTTCTCGCACTAGTTGCCTTCGTAGATTGAAAAACATTTTTGAGTACGAAGTCCCAAATTTTATAGTATCTTAGACGTGCTTTTTGATTGTAGTATCATTCCAAGACCTGCTTTTGTGCTGCCATTCTTATTAATGTTGCTTCCCTTTTTCCTTCAAGTAAAACAAGGTTTATGCCCATTTTTTCGTCCTCATGCTTGGCTCTCATATCTCAACTAGAATTAGGGATTCAGCTCCATAAACCAATAAGAATGGTGTTTCTCCCGTACTTATTTTGTGTTATTGTGTGGTATTCAAATAAAACACCAGGTAGCAAATATTGCCAATTACCTTTGGATTCCTCTAAACTCTTCTTTAAATTGTTGATAATGACTTTATTTATTGACTCAGCTTGGCCATTTCCCAATGGATGGTAAGGTGTAGATGTAATCCTTTTGATCTGCCGACTTGGAAAAAACTTTGTGATTTGTGCACCTATAAATTGAGGACATTATCACACAAGATTTCCTTTGGCACACTGAATATATATATGATTTTTCGCCAGATGAAATCTCTAACTTCTTTATCCCGCACATATTTGAATGCTCATGCTTCTACCAATTTAGTAAAATAGTTATGAGTACAAGCAAAAAATTTACCTGTCCTTTTACTTGTGGTAATGACCCATGATATCCATCCCCTATTTTATAAAAGGCCACGATGCAATAACCGGATGTAATAACTTTGCAGGTCTATGCATTTTATTACTGTATCTTTGACATTTATCACATTTACCCATAAATATTTCCGCTTCTTCTTCCATTTTACGGTAATAATAACCTTCACTAATCATGGTCCGTACCAGTGATATGCCTCCTGTGTGATTTCCACAATGTACCTCGTGTATTTCTCTTATTAAATATTCTGTTTGAGAAGGCCTGAGACACCTTGCTAAGGGACCACTGAACATTTTTTGATAAAGATTACCTTGGTTTAAACAATATCGAGCGGTTTTTTTTCGAAGCACGTGAGCTTTTTTCTTGTCTTCGGGGATGGTACATACTACAAAAAAGCGGCAATCTCGTTTCTCCAATCCCTGATTAAGTTATTGAAATTTACCTCATTTTGTCTGAATCAAGATTTGAATGTAACAAATGAATAATAGTGGAATTTTTGTTGCTTGCCACGTCTGCCGCAGATGCATGATTGGCTAAAGCATCTGGTTCTACATTTTCATCTCTTGGTATATGCGTGACTTTTAGGTTTGGAATTGTCTAATCAAATCCCATACCTTTTCTAAGTTTTTTTGCATTCGTTCTTTCCTAGCTGTATAAGTCTCCAACATTTGATTAACTACAAGTTGGGAATCGTTTTTTATTATAATTTGATTAATACCAGGTTCTCGTGCCAATTCCAAACTTGCAATCATACTCTGCCTCATTGTTACATTTTATGGCGTGATGAATGGTTTTACCGATACGTAGAACCAAAATAACTCACAAACCTTCTCCTTTTAAGTTAGATGAACAATTTGTAAATAAGGTCCGAATTCTTGGATTAGACTTGTTTAACACCTGTAATTCTTTTTCTGCTTCTAATTGTATTCCTTGGCTACAATCAGCTAATACTTGAGATTTTGTTGCAGTTTAGGGTTGGTATGTGATATCATATTAGCTTAACTCTATTGCCCATTTAGTTAGCCTACCTGACAATTCATACTTATGTAGTATATTATATAATGGATAAATATTTAGTACGACAATAGGATGACATTAAAAATAAGGCCTTAGCTTTCTAGATGCCATGATTAGTGCAAGTGCAAGCTTTTATAATTAGGGATACCACGTTTCTGTATCTAATAATGACTTGCTAATATAGTAAATTAGATATTGCTTACCTTGGTCTTCTCGAACTAAAACAACAATCGCTGTTATTTCTGATAAGGCTAGATGGATGAGTAATTTTTCTCCAACCTTTGGTTCTGCGAGCAACGACGGATTTGACAGGTATGTCTTTAAATTTTTGAGTGCTTGTTGACAATCCTCATTCCATTATAACTAATCTTATTTTTTAAGAGTTGAAAAGAATTTAAAGCACTTTTCTGATGATTTAGAAATGAACCTTCCCAAAGCTGCAATTCTCCCCGTTAGTCTTTGCACATCTTTCTTATTGGTAAGTATATCAGGGATTTCTTCAAAGGCTTCAATCTGCACGGGATTCACTTCAACTCCACAGTTAGAAATAAGAAAATCAAAAGCTTACCTGATGAAACACCGAATGCACATTTCTCGGGATTTAGCTTCATATTGAATTTTCGCAAAATGTGAAACATATCTGACAAGTGTGATATATGATCCCCTGAATGTTGAGTTTTAATAAGCATATTATCTATATATACTTCCATAGTTTTTCCCAAATGTTCTTGGAACATATTGGTCATCAGTATTTGATATGTTGCACCAACATTTTTAAGATCAAAAGGCATTAATTTATAACAGTAAGTCCCCCTGTCTGTTATAAATAAAAAAAATTCTTCATCTATAGGATCCATTTTGATTTGCTTATATCCTGAATACGCATAAAAAAACTTAACAACTCATGTCCTGCAGTAGCATCAATTAGTTGTTTATATGTGATAATGGAAAAAGAATCTTTAGGACAAACTTTATTAAAGTCTGTGTAATATATACAAACTCGCCATTTACCATTCTTTTTTGGTACCACAACAGTATTGGCTAACCAATTAGGATAGTTTACCTCGTGGATAGACCTCATCTTTAATAATTTTTGGACCTCATCTATAATTACTTGATTTTTGAAAGTTCCTCACTTTCTTTGCTTTTGTTTGACAGGTGGATATGATGGATCTTCATTTAACTTGTGACTCATTACCTTCGGTGGTCTTCCTATCATATCACAGTGGGAACAAGAAAAACAATCCACTTTAGTTTTCAAAAATTCAATCAACTTACCTTTCATGACCTGGCTTAGATTGGCCCCTATGTAAACTTTCCTTTCTGGCCATTGCGTAAATAACACTACGGCCTCCAGTTCTTCAATCGTTGTCTTCATATTTTCCTTTTACTTTGGTTCTTGAATTATATCGGGCCTTGATTCCACATTTTTTCACCCTTGTTGAGTTGAGATTTGTGTTATGATGTCCTCAACTTTATCCTATAACTGCTATTTTTCTTCGTGTCTCGTACTTGAATCTGCTATGGAGTTGATGCACCTGGATGTCTGTTGATCCCACGAATTTGACATATTCCCCATGGTGATGGAAATTTAATAACTTGATGTAAGGTTTACTGAACGAAATCCATCTCGCGGATCCACGGTCCCTCGTAGGATCATGTTATAAGACATCTCCATATCTACCACCTGAAATTTTGAATCTTTGATAGCACCTTCTGTAAATGTTATGCATATTACCTCACATTTGGTCACGATGCTAGAATTGTAAAATCTAGAAAAAGTATGCTCCTTTGGTACTATTGTATGTTCAGCTTGCATCTCATGTAGTACTCTTAGCAGAATAATGTTCACGGAACTACGCAAATTAATCAAAACTTCTTTCACATTAGTATCATGTACAAATAGAGATATTCGTAACAACCCAGCCAGTCGTTTTTGGAATTTACACCCCGATCCCCAATTAACTGTTTCTCCTAAGTTCATTTCTGCTATTGTGGTTTGCCGGGATGTTCGGTCATAGAATTGTGAGTGTTTTGGGACACTTAGTCCTAAATGAGAGCTTTATAGTTGAAAATGGCCCGTATTTGGAACAGTGTTAAGATGACCTCTGAGCAGAAATCCAATGGTTCCATTAGCTCTGTTAGGTGATTTCGGGGTTGGGAACGAGTTCATAATGTATTTTGGAGGTCTGTAGCTCAATTAGGCTTGAAATGCCGAAGTTTGGAATTTTTGGAAAAACTGATCGATAGGTGAGATTTTTATTTGGGAGTCGGAATGGAATTCCAAGAGTTGCAGTAGCTTCGTTAGGTGATTTTGGATATGTCTGCAAAATTTTAGGTCATTCGGACGTCGTTTGGTCGGGTTTTTGATAGCATGTAATTTCGAAAGTTTTTGTTGAAACTTAGGCTTGAATCCGACATAATTTGTTGATTTTGAGTTTAATGATGCGTTTTTATGATTGGAACAAGTTCGTATTGTGATTTGGAGTAGGTTGGAGTTTTTGGTTGAGGTCCCAGGGGCCTCGGGATGAGTTCGGGTGATTTAACAGAAGAAAATTGAAGTTGCAGCAGGTCTGATCCTGTGCCTTCTGTTATTTTTGCTTTTGCGGAACTTGGACCGCAGAAGCGAGTCTGCAGAAGCAGCCAAAGCGTTACAGATGCAATAGATGGCCAGCCAGGGGAGTTCCGCAGAAGCAAACCAATATTCGAAGGAGCTGGCTCGCAGAAGCGAGCCCCTGTTCGCAGAAGCGACGTTAGGAGTCTAGGTGAGGTTCACAGAAGCGGCCAAGCAACCGCTGAGGCGGTCTCGCAGGTGCGATACCTTGATCGCAGAAGCAGTCATCGGCCGTTATGGAGGAATTGCAGAAGCGATAAAATAACCGCAGAAGCGGTCTCGCCTAAGCGAGTTAGATTCCACAAAAGCGGAAGTCGTCAGTGTCTTATGAGAACAGAAGGGTTCAAAAATTTCAGAACTTAAACACATTGGAGGCGTCGAACTAGGAGAGGGTTTTAGCGATTTTGAGGAGGAAATCAAGGGGAAACATCAGGTAATCACTCCTAGACTAATTTTGTGTTAATATATTGTTAAACCATGGATTAAACCTCTAAAAATAGAGGATTGGACGTGGGTTAATGGAGGAGTTTGCTCCAAGCTTGGATTGTCGAAAATCATTGATTTGAATAGGCAAACGGAGTCTGATTTTGATAAATTTTATATGGTTAGACTCGTGAGAGTACAGAGTTCTGAACACGTAAAAATATTTTGATTTCGAGCTGATGGCTTTAGGGGTATTTTGGTCATTTCACATGTATTCACACCGTAGCTTTAATTTTATCATTATAATTAGTTACATACGATGTTATTTACACTGTGTAATTGGTTTTACTGGATTCAAGCCACTCAGAGTCGGATACTCGTGGCAAGGGAATCATTTTTAGCGGTTTTGTACCGGATTGAGGTAAGTGGCTTGTCTAACATTGCGTGGGGAACCTTCTCCCCTAGGATATATACGTGTTGATTTAAATGCCTTGTACATGAGGTGACGGGCGTGTACTTGCGCAGATTGTTGAAAAACCACCTTACTTGAACTTTTCAAATCGTGATATCCTTGTTATTTAAGTGATTTAATTGCAAGATTTATCTGGAGATAGCTAGAGAAGCATAATTAGATAGGATTATCTGTCTAAGTGCCTATTTTTCTTAATTGAACATCCTGGAACTTGGTGAGACTGGATTTGGTGTAGATTGTAGCTGTGTACTTCATATTTCTCTGTGTTTTCCTCTTATTGAATGTGTTTGTATTTGTGGACTGCTGGTTCAATTCTCAGAGATCCGATGCTACTGAGGTATAGGACTGCGGATTCAGTTCTCAGAGATCCTGTGATATTGAGATACGGACTGTGGGTTCAATTCCTAGAGATCCTGAGATATTGAGATAAGGACTGCGGGTTCAATTCCTGGAGACCCTGAGATATTGAGATACGGACTGCGGGTTCAATTCCCGGAGATCCTGAGATACTAAGATACGGACTGCGGGTTCAATTCCTGGAGATACTGAGATATTGAGATACGGATTGCGGGTTCAATTCCCGGAGATCGTGAGATACTAAGATATAGACTGCAGGTTCGATTCCCGGAGATCCAAAGATAATTATATATGGACTGCGGGTTCAATTCCCGGAGATCCAGTGATACTGAGATAAAGGACTACGGGTTCAATTCCCGGAGATCTTGTGAGACTGATATATGGATTACGGGTTTGATTCCTGGAGATCCTGAGTTACTGAGTATAGAGAGGGACTATGGGTTTAATTCCCGGAGATCCTGGTTCGGTTGATTTGTACTTGTTGTGTTGATTTCTCTTTGTTAGCTTAATTGTAGACGGTTGTAGTATTTATCTCATTTGCTGTTATTTCATACTTATTCTTATTTGAGTTGTTTAGAATTATTATTATTTCTCGGAAAGGCCCTGACCTTCCTCGTCACTACTCCATCAAGGATAGGCTTGGCACTTACTAAGTACCGCCGTGGTGTACTCATGCTACTCTTCTGCACACTTTTGTTGTACAGATCAAGGAACATCTGATCAGGCGCACTACAGGTGATTTAGGAGCACTTTTCAGGAGACTCGAGGTATGATCTGCTACGAACGCAGATCCGGAGGGTCTTCTTCTATTCTTCTTAGTGTTATCAGTTATTTCCTTGTTTTCGTTGTGTAGACACTCTTGATGTATAGTGCCACAGTTGTACTATTTCTTAGTTTGTGTTTCCCATGAGTTTCCGGGTCTTGGTGATTGTATTTCTTCTGGTATTTGGCAAAGTGTATGTGACGAGTGGCACTTATTACATTTCTTTTATATTATTCTGCTGTTATCTTGTCTTTTTTTCATAAAAGTGTACATTCCGCACTGTGTTAGGCTTACCTAGTCGCGAAGATTGGGTGCCGTCATGACTTGTTCACGATTCGTGAACTAGGGTCGTGACAAGTTGGTATCAGAGCTCTAGGTTCATAGGAGTCACGGGACACAGACCGGTTATTTAGAGTCTCGTTGATCGATACAGAGAAGGCTATATTTATCTATGAGGGGCTATGTACCTGTTTGGGAAACTGTTCATTTCTTTTGAATTCCTTGTCGTGCGATATTTTGACACCAAATCTTAACTTCTGTTTTCTATTCTCTCACAGATGGTGAGGACACATGCTACTCCTAAGGATCAGGCACACGTGCCCCCTACTGCCATCGCCAAAGGCCGGGGCCGTGGTAGAGGTCGAGGACGTGCCTGAGGTGCAGCCATAGCACTCGTGCGCGCTGTCGTTGAGGCACCACCGGTGGATTAGGTTGGAGCGCAGGCACCTGGTACACCTACTACAGCTGCTACGACTCTAGCACTCTAGAAGGCTCTAGCTTAATTTATGAGCATGTATACTACTCTAGCTCAACCGGGGTTGCTTCCTCTCGCTGCAGCTACATCTCAGGTCGACGGAGGGGCCTAGATCTCGCAACCGGCACACCTCGTGGAGCAGGTTCTAGAGATTATTGCTATACATCCTGCCACACAAGTACAGCCCAGAGGTGGGCCAACTGCCTCCGAGGATGAGCAGCGTAGCTTAGAGAGGTTCAAGAAATATGACCCCCCCAGTGTTCAGTGGCTAGGCTTCAGATGATGCATTGGGATTTCAGGAGGAGTGTCATCGTATCCTCCTTACTATCGGTATAGTGGAGACCAGTTGGGTTTCCTTTACAGCTTTCAGCTTTGAGGGGCCGCTTAGGATTGGTGGTGCACGTATGACTAGGATAGTCCACACGAGTCTGCCTCATTGACCCGGACATAGTTTTCTGATATGTTTTTGAGGGAGTTTGTTCCCTAGAGCCTTAGGGATGCTTGACTATCGGAGTTTGAGCAGTTGCGTCAGGGCTCTATGACAATATCGGAGTATGCTATCAGTTTCACCCGGTTAGCCGGACATGCACATGCCTTGGTAGCCACAGTCCGGGAGAGAGTGCAGAGGTTTATTGAGGGCCTTATTCCGCCAATCCGGTCCAACATGGCTTGAGAGCTAGAGATAGATGTACTGTATCAGCAGGAGGTGAGTATTTCTAGGTGGATCGAGGGTATGCTCCCTAGAGAGCGAGGAGAGAGGGAGGCCAAGAGGTCTCGTGAGTCGGGTCATTTCTCTTGTGCCCGTACTTCAGCAGTCGGTCATTTTGGAAGGGGTTATTCCGGTCATCTAGTTCATTCAGTATTGCCAGCAGCTGGTAGTACTCCAGCTATTCCAGCACCTCTGGAGCCTTATTATTCTCCCTTCAGTTTCTAGTGCGCCTCTTGCGCGGGGTACCTCCAGGGGTCAGTCCAACGGGAGTGAGGCCGGTCAGTCACAGCCACCGCGTCCTCCCAGGGCTTTTTTTGAGTGTGGGGATACTCACCATCTAGTTAGGGAGTGCCCCAGGCGTAGGATAGGAGCGCCTCCACAGGCTTCACAGCCTCAGCATGGTTCACACGGGCAGCAGGCCATCGTTCCAGCTCCAGCTGCCACCCCACCTGCCCGGCCAGCCAGGGGCGGGGATAAGGGTGATAGAGGCCGCCCTCGAGGGAGGGGTCAGGCCAGATTTTATGCTATTCCTGGTCGCGCTGCAGCTATCGCCTTTGATTCTGTTATCACAGGTATTAGTTTGGTTTGTCACAGGGAGGCATCGGTTCTATTCGATCTTGGTTCTACTTTTTCATATGTGTCCTCTTATTTTGCTTCCTCTCAGGGTGTGCCTCGGGATTCTTTGAGTGCCCCCATTTATATTTCTACTTCGGTAGGAGATTCTTTGGTTGTGGACCGTGTGTATTGGTCGTGTTTGGTCACTATTTGTGGTTTTGAAACTAGATCTGATCTTTTATTGCTTGGTATGGTTGATTTTGACATTATTCTGGGCATGGACTGGTTGTCACCCCACTATACTATTCTTGATTGTCACGCCAAGACGGTGACGCTGGCTATGCCAGGCATTCCACTTATTGAGTGGAGTGGTACTCTAGATCACACCCCCAGCTGTGTTATTTCCTTTCTCAAAGCTTAGCGTATGGTTGAGAAGGGGTGTGCAACTTATCTAGCTTATGTGAGGGATGTAAGTGTTGACACTCCTTCTATTGATTCCGTCCCAGTGGTACATGATTTCTCTTATGTATTTCCAGCTAATCTCCCGGGCATGCATGCCCGACAGAGATATCGATTTTAGTATTGACTTATTGTCGGGCACTCAGTCCCTTTCTATTCCTCCGTACCGCATGGCTCCTCCTTAGTTGAAGGAGTTGAAGGATCAGTTATAGGAGTTGTTGGGTAAGGGTTTCATTCGACCCATTGTTTTGCTTTGGGGTGCTCCTGTGTTGTTTGTGAAGAAGATGGACGGTTCTATACATATGTGTATTGACTATCGCCAGTTGAACAAAGTTACAGTGAAGAACCGATATCCTTTTCCATGTATTGATGACTTATTTGACCAGCTGCAGGGCGCACAGGTGTTCTCCAAGATTGATTTGTGCTCTGGTTATCATCAGCTGAAGATTCAGGAGCCAGATATCCCAAAGACTGCCTTCAGGACTCGGTATGGTCACTACGAGTTCCTCGTTATGTCTTTCAGGCTGACTAATGCCCCAGCAGCTTTTATGCATTTGATGCACAGTGTATTCAGGCCGTATCTTGACTCGTTCGTGATTGTTTTCATTGATGATATTTTGGTATGTTCCCGAAATCGGGAAGATCACGAGAAACACTTGAGGATAGTGCTTCAGACTCTGAGGGAGAAGCAATTATATGCAAAGTTCTCTAAATGTGAATTTTGGCTTAGTTCGGTGGCATTTCTAGGCCACGTGGAGTCGAGCGAGGGTATTCGAGTGGATTCGAAGAAGGTGGAGGTCGTGCAGAGTTCGCTCAGGCCCTCCTCAGCTACTGAGATTCGTAACTTCCTTAGTTTGGCGGCTTATTACCGTCATTTTGTAGAGGGGTTCTCTTCGATCGTAGCACCTATGACCAGATTGACCCAAAAGGGTGCCCCTTTTCAGTGGATAGAGGAGTGTGAGGCGAGCTTTCAAAAGCTCAAGACAGCTTTGAGTTCGGACCCTATCTTGATGTTGCCTACCGGTTTGGGGTCCTATACAGTATATTGTGATGCCTCACGGGTTGGACTTGGTGCAATATTGATGCAGGACGGTAGGGTGATTGCCTATGCATCCCGACAGATGAAGGTACATGAAAAGATCTACCCTGTCCACGATCTTGAGCTAGCTTCCATTGTTTACGCCTTGAAGATTTGTCATCGTTATTTGTATGGGGTTCCTTGTGAGATTTACACTGATCGTCGGAGCTTGCAGCACTTGCTTAAGCAGAAGGACCTGAACATGCATCAGAGGAGATGGTTGGAGTTGTTGGAGGGCAATGATATTACTATTTTTTATCACCCGGGCAAGGACAATGTGGTTGCCTATGCCTTGATTCACTGGGCAGAGAGCTTGGGGAGTTTGGCATTGCTGCCAGCTTCGGAGAGACCTATGGTGATGGATGTTCATGCTTTGGCCAGGAATTTTGTTAGATTGGACCTTTCGGAGCCCAGCCGGGTTCTGGCCTATGTGGATTCTTGGTCTACTCTATTGGATCGCTTCAGAGAGAGGCAGTTTGATGACCCTTATTTGCAGGATCTTCAGGATAAGGTTCGGTATGATGATGCTCGAGATGTCACCATCGGGTATGACGGAGTGATGAGGATGCAGGGGCATATTTGTGTGCCCAATATGGATGATCTTCGAGATCTGATTCTAGCAGAGGCATATAGCTCACGGTATTCCATCCATTCTGGTGCCGCGAAGATGTATCAAGACTTGAGGCAGCATTATTGGTGGAGGCGGACGAAGAAGGATATAGTTGACTATGTTTCTAGGTGCCTCAACTGCCAGCAGGTGAAGTATGAGCATTAGCGTCCGGGTGGATTAATGCAGCAGATTGAGATCCCAGAGTAGAAATGGGAGCGCATTACCATGGACTTCGTATCTGGACTGTGAGGAAGTTTCATTCCATTTGGGTTATTGTGGATCGACTGACCATGTCCGCCCAATTTCATACCTGTGTGCACCACTTGCACATCGGAGCGATTGGCGGAGATCTACATCAGGGAGATAGTCCGACTGCATGGTGTTCCAGTTCCCATCATTTCAGACAGAGGCACTCAGTTCACTTCACGGTTCTGGAGAGCCGTGCAGCAAGAATTAGGCACTCGGGTGGAGCTGAGGATAACATTTCACCCCCAGACAGATGGACAGTCCGAGCGCACTATTCATATTTTTGAGGATATGCTCCGTGCGTGCGTGATTGAGTTTGGAGGTTCATGGGATCATTTCTTGCCACTGTTGGAGTTTGCTTATAACAGTAGCTATCAGTTCGGGTGATTTAACGGAAGAAAATTGAAGTCGCAGCAGGTCTGATCCTGTGCCTTCTGTTGTTTTCGCTTCTACAGAACTTGGATTGCAGAAGCGAGTCCACAAAAGTGGCCAAAGGGTCTCAGATGTGATAGATGGCTAGCTAGGGGAGCTCCGCAGAAGCGAACCAATATCGCAGTAGCGGGCTCACAGAAGCGACGTTAGGTTTTGGGCGAGGTTAATGGAGGATTCTGCTCCAAGCCTAGATTGTCGAAAATAATTGATTTGAATAGGCAAACGGAGATCGATTTTGATAAATTTTATATGGTTAGACTCGTGAGAGTACGAGCGTTCATAAAACGTAAAAATATTTCGATTCCGAGCCAATGGCTGTAGGGGTATTTTGGTCATTTCACCCATGTTTGCACCGTAGCTTTAATTTTATCATTGTAATTAGTTACTTGCAATGTTATTTACACTGTGTAATTTGTTTTACTAGATTCAGGGCACTCAAAGTCAGATACTCGTGGCAAGGGAGTCATTTCTTAGCGGTTTGTACCGGATTGAGGTAAGTGGCTTGTCTAACCTTGCGTAGGGGAACCTTCTCCCCTAGGATATATATGTGTTGATTTAAATGCCTTGTACGCGAGGCGACGGCCGTGTAATTGCGCACATTGCTGAAAAACCACCTTACTTGAACTGTTCAAATCGTGATATCCTTGTTATTTAATTGATTTAATTGCAAGATTTATCTGGTGATAGCTAGAGAAGCATTATTAGATAGGATTATCTGTCTAAGTGCCTATTTGTCTTAATTGAACTTCCTGGAACTTGGTGAGACTGGATTTGGTGTTGATTGTAGCTGTGTACTTCATATTTCTCTGTGTTTTCCTCTTATTGATTGTGTTTGTGTTTGTGGACTACGGGTTCAATTCCCGGAGATTCGATGCTACTGAGGTAAGGATTGCGGGTTCAATTCCCGGAGATCCTAAGATATTGAGATAAGGACTGCGGGTTCAATTCCCGGAGATCCTGAGATATTGAGATAAGGACTGCGATTTCAATTCCCGGAGATCCTGAGATATTGAGATACGGACTGCGGGTTCAATTCCCAGAGATCCTGAGATACTAAGATACGGACAGCGGGTTCAATTCCCAGAGATCCTAAGATATTGAGATACGGACTGCGGGTTCAATTCCTGGAGATCCTGAGATACTTAAGATATGGACTACGGGTTCAATTCCTAGAGATCCAGAGATACTGATATACGGACTGCGGGTTCAATTCCCGGATATCCTATGATACAGAGATAAAGGACTGTGGGTTCAATTCCCGGAGATCTTGTGAGACTGATTTATGGACTGCGAGTTTGATACCTAGAGATCCTGAGTTGCTGAGTATAGAGAGGCACTGCGGGTTCAATTCCCGGAGATCCTGCATTTGTTGATTTGTACTTGTTGAGCTGATTTCTCTCTGTTAGCTTAATTATAGACGGTTGTAGTATTTATATCATTTGCTGTTATTTCAGACTTATTCTTATTTGATCTATTTGGTATTATTATTATCATTATTTTTATTATTTCTCGGTAGGGCCTTGACCTTCCTCGTCACTACTCCATCGAGGTTAGGCTTGGCACTTACTGAGTACCGCCGTTGTCATGCCCCAAATCGGGGAACATGACCGGCGCCTGACCGGGTTGCCCCAGTAAAGCGGACCTGGGTGCCTTTCATTCCCACGCGTTACACCTGTGTTGATTGTTTCTCATTATCCAAATATTTTACTAACCATGAATGATTTCACATTAAACAAATAAAACCATACGAGTGATTCATTAACAAGTTTGTAGTTTTTACAATGCCCGACATAACATAAAATATACATAAGACTGGAGTCCCACAGTTTACATGTCTACAGAGCCTCTAGGATACAAAAAGGGGAATACAATACTTGCTGGTAACAAGGCTCCGGCTATACCTTACAAAACCAAAATGAAATCTAAACAAAAGTGGCATGAACCACACAGGGCCCCAAGGAAGAAAGGGGCTCACGAAAACGGGCAGTGGAAGGCGAAGAATACTACTGCCGATGCGCTGAAGTACCTGCTACTGAACCACCTACAATCATAACACGAATGTAGCATCCCCGGCAAAAGGGACGTCGGTACACTTGAATTGTACTGGTATGTATGGACAAACTTTGTCCCAAGTAAACTCAAGCCGTTAAACAAGGATCATGATAACAAGACAGACAATAGATTGCATCAAGGAATCAATTAAGCTAACTATCCATGTTTCCCACCTTTTTCTCATTCAGATAAACCTCATCACAAGCATGTTTAAGGTCAACAAATAGAACAACAACCAATCAACCACATAAATTGCAAGTAGTAAAACATAGGGGCAATCAGTGCCCCCCAGGTTGCAAACTCTGCTGCTGTCTCCTTTCACAATTTCATATCAATAATTTTGTTTCAATTTCATTTGCGATTTCGATCGCTTTCCATCCTTATTACCCCTGACCACCCTTATTACCTCGGCCACCCTTATCACCCCAACCCACACCTTATTTCCTCATGTTGCGGCGCGCAACCCGATCCCACCGTACAGTTTTAAAACACAACAATTTCAAACAGCAGATAAGGCACTACACACAATTTCAACAAGTTCAAATACGCAACTTGCACATTGTTTCATGTTCTCAATTACTTATCAAGCCAATATCATAACCAAGTTACCATGTTTCCATAATCAAGAATATTCACACAAGTATGTTCAATAATTTTCCACAATTCAAGTGTTTCATCTCTTTCCACAATAAACCAATTCTCGAGTGTTTCGTTTCCTTTCCACAAGGTGCCATATAGGACATCATAACCACTATTCACAATTCTTCACCCAATTCAACTCTCATTTACCTTTCGGTTCATATTCCATACCACATCACTCATATTTCAACAACAACTTTGAATATCCAACAACAACATCACGAATTTCACACAATTTGTCAAATTAACACTAACCAAACAAATTTCACACGTATAGGCGATTTCACAAGAATCAAAATTAGCCATACATACCTGGTGATGAGTTTTCTTCCTACTTTATGCTTACCCAAGATATCCTACTCTTGCCCACCTTGTTCTTGAAGACTCTTACTTCTACTCACTTCTTTTACTAGAAATCAAGTTCAATAATCATGCATGAGTGTAAAAATTCTATTTTCAAAAGCTATTATATGCAAACCTCTCTTTACCCAATTTAAAACTGAAAGTCAAAGAAAATAGTTAGGGTTTTTACCTTGAAAAGATTGGGGAAGTTGAATCCTTGCCCTAGGATCCCTTGGAATTAAGTGGTTGGAACAATCTTTGAAGATGAAGAACTTCTCTCTCTAAAACCCCTCTATTCTCTCTCTAATTTTGGTAAGATGATATGAGAAAATGAGGGTGAAAGGTGTTATATTAAAGAAGAGATCGGGTCAAAATGTTACAAAAATCTGGGCCGGTGCGAATCTGCGGTGCACTTTACGACCGCAGAATCAACATGCGGTCCGCATAGTGACCGCAGAATGGCCTAAAAAATGACTCAAGTTCTGTTACCGAATGCGACCAATATGCGGTCCGCATTCTTCATCTGCAGTCGCAAAGTGCACCGCAGATTCACTATGCGATCGCATATCGACCGCATTTTCAACACGATTTTTGGGAGACTTCTGTTAAGCTCTGCGGCAAGAATGCGGTCCGCATAGCAGATTTGCGGTCGCATTCTTGACCGCAAAATTGACTCTTTTCGGAAAAATTAATTCTCTACATTTTTTAAACTTAAATCACTACCAAGGGTCCGAACCGCGGCGAGCAAGCTCACCGCGAAGAATTCTACGCATTCCTAACACATTATTCGGACCATGACACTATAGCTACTAGGTTTTATGCACAAATATTTTACCGGGCCTTACAGCCGTGGTGTACTCATGCTACTATTCTGCACACTTTTGTTGTGCAGATCCAGGTACATCTCATCAGGCGCACTATAGGTGATTTAGGAGCACTTTTCAGGAGACTCGAGGTATGATCTGCTACGTCCGCTGATCCGGGGGGTCTTCTTCTATTCTTCTTAGTGTTATCAGTTATTTCTTTATTTTTGTTGTGTAGACACTCTTGATGTATAGAGCCACGGTTGTACTCTTTCTCAGTTTGTGTTGTCCGTCAATTTCCGGGTCTTGGTGGTTGTATTTCTTCTGGTATTTGGCAAAGTGTATGTACCGAGCGGCACTTATTACATTTCTTTTATATTATTCTGCTATTATCTTATCATTTGCTCATAAAAGATTACATTCTGCGTTGTGTTAAGCTTACCTAGTCGCAAAGACTGGGTGCCGTCATGACATGTTCACGATTTGTGAACTAGGGTTGTGACAATATTATAGTGCAACAATACACAAATACAACATTTTTCACAACTGGTATACACTTTCTTACCTCAACGAATTCACATATTCTATCACATTGTTATAATTGCACATAAACTAGTCACTTGAATGAATTCTTACCTTATTTAACCATTTTAACACACCATGTACACTTAACAAACCATTACCAATCTACACTTACTATTAGTTGTTTATTTAACACGCGAATATTTATAAGGATTTCATTTATCAAGAAAGGTTCAAGTGACCCAAGGCAACAACACATTTAACTCATTACAAAATGAAGGAGACTTTACTAATACTAAGAGGGAAACAACTTAGACAAGATGGCAGTTACTAGGAGTAGAAAGGTCACCTAATTTCTTCTAGGCTTGATCAAACAAATGGGGGTACTTTTCTTTCATCTCTTTTTCTGCTTCCCATGTGGCCTCCTCAACTTGTTGACTTCGCCACAATACTTTAACAGAGGCAACTTCCTTATTTCTCAACTTACGGACTTGCCTATCAATAATGGCAACTGGGACTTCTTCATATGACAAATCTTCATTAACCTCTATCGCTTCGACTGGCATGATGGTAGATGGATCTCCTATCACTTTCTTCAACATGGACACATGGAATATCGGGTGCACTGATGACATCTCAGGAGGCAATTCTAGCCTATAAGCAACTTGACCAATCCTTTGAACGACCCGATATGGCCCGACATACCTAGGACTCAATTTCCCGTTCTTTCTGAATTGCATGACTCCCTTCATAGGAGATACCCTTAAGAACACCCAATCATCGACTTGAAACTCCAAATCCCTTCAGCGAACGTCTGCATAGGATTTTTGACGACTCTGTGCTGTTTTCATTCACTCCCGAATAACCTTGACCTTTTCAATAGCTTCGTACACCATAACCTGGCCCTAGCAATTCCGCTTCACCTACCTCAAACCACCCGATTGGCGACCTACATCTTCTCCCGTACAATGCCTCAAATGGGGCCATCCGAATGCTAGCATGATAGCTATTATTGTAAGCAAATTCTATCAGTGGCAAGTGTTCATCCCAATTACCTTTAAAATCTAAGACACAAGCCCGTAACATATCCACAAGCCCGCAACATATCTTCAAGCGTCTGAATAGCCCACTGAGATTTACCTGAGTTCCCAAACCTTGCTGAAACTTCTTCCAAAAATTTGCCGTGAATTGAGCCCCGCGATCCGAGATAATAGAAAGTGGAGTGCCATGAAGCCTTACTATCTCCTTGATGTACAACCTTGCATATTGCTCCGCGGTATCAGTGGACTTGACTGGCAGGAAGTGAGCTGATTTGGTGAGTCGATCCACTATCACCCATATTGAGTCGAACTTACGCTGAGTGCGAGGTAACCCCACCACGAAATCCATATTGATCATCTCCCATTTCCACCTTGGTATTTCTATAAGCTGAGTTAATCCACCGGGCCGTTGATGCTCGGCCTTCACTTGCTGGCAGTTCAGACATTTATCTACAAAGCTTGCCACATCCCTTTTCATACCGTTCCTCCAATAAATCTCCTTAAGGTCATGATACATTTTCGTGGAACCTGGGTGTACCGAATACCTGGAAATATGAGCCTCTGCCATCACTCTTTCCCGAAGCTCGTCCACCTTCGGAACACATAGCCTACCTTGGCACCGCAATACACCATCCTCGTTGCTGAGTACAAATGCCGAGGTCTTGTTATTCATAACTGCTTCCTTCACCCGAACCAATGCTGGATCCATGAACTGTTTTTCCTTGATTTCCACAACCAATGATGATTCTGCTCCATTATGCACCAAAACAATCCCCTCGTCTGACGCCGAGATACGAAACCCCAAACTAGCTAATTGGTAAACCTCCCGAGCCAGGGGTCTCTGATCCTTACCCAAATGAGCCAAACTACCCATGGATTTTCGACTAAGAGCGTCGGCTACCACATTTGCCTTCCCTGGATGGTACAATATGTCCATATCATAGTCCTTGAGCAGTTCTAACCACCGCCGCTGTCTCGGATTCAGCTCTTTCTGCTTGAACAAATACTGGAGGCTCTTGTGGTCCGAAAACACATCTACATGTACCCCATAAAGATAGTGTCGCCATATTTTCAAGGCAAACACAACAGCTGCAAGCTCCAAATCATGCGTCGGATAATTCTTCTCATGGTTCTTGAGTTGCCTGGAAGCATAAGCTATAACCTTTCCTTGCTGCATCAATACACATCCCAAACCGACTCTAGAGGCATCACAATAAACTACAAATCCCTCTGTGCCTTCTGGCAAGGCCAATACTGGTGCCGAGGTCAATCTTGACTTCAATTCCTGGAAACTTTTCTCACATGCATCGGACCACTGGAACTTAACTGCCTTCTGCGTCAGTTTTGTCAATGGGGAAGCGAGGGTCGAGAACCCCTCTACAAACCTCCGATAGTACCCTGCTAAACCCAAGAAGCGACGAATCTCTGTCGGGGTCGTGGGTCTAGGCCAATCTTTCACTGCCGCAATCTTCTGAGGATCCACCTAAATTCCCTCACTAGAAATAACATGCCCTAGAAAGGCTACGGACTCCAACCAAAACTCACATTTTGAGAACTTGGCATACAATTGGTGTTGAAGAAGGATCTGCAATGCTGCTCTGAGGTGAACGACATGATCTTCCCTGCTCCGAGAGTAGATGAGGATGTCTTCAATGAATACAATCACAAAGGAATCTAGGAATGGCTTGAAAACACGATTCATAAGGTCCATGAAAGCTGCTGGGGCATTGGTTAGCCCAAAAGACATGACCAAAAACTCGAAGTGACCATAACGAGTTCTGAAGGCGGTCTTTGGGTAAATCAATCTTTGAGAAGAACTTCGCTCCTTGCAATTGGTCAAACAGATCATCCACTCGAGGCAAAGGATATTTATTCTTGATGGTGACTTTGTTGAGCTGCCGATAATCAATACACATTCGAAGTGACCCATCCTTCTTCCTGACAAAAAGAACCGGAGCACCCCACGGTGACACACTTGGTTGTATGAACCCTTTCTCTAATAAATCCCCCAGCTGCTCCTTTAACTCCCTTAACTCTGCCAGCTCCATTCTGTATGGTGGAATGGATATTGGATGAGTATCTGGCAATACATCGATCCCAAAATCAATCTCCCTATCTGGCGGAATGCCTGGAAGCTCATCCGGAAACACTTCAGGAAATTCATTCACAATTGGCACGGACTCGAGGGTAGGCACATCTGAGGTGGTGTCCGTCACCCGAACCAAATGATAGATACACCCCTTCTTAATCATCTTCGAAGCCTTAAGGTATAAAATAAACCTACCCCTTGGCACTACACCATTTCCTCTCCATTCAATAATTGGCTCGTTAGGGAACTCAAGCCTCATAACTCTCGTCGACACTCAAGCTTGGCAAAGAATGAATAGAGCCAATCCATCCCCATAATTACATCAAAATCAACCATCCCAAGCTCAATAAGATCGGCTGTGGTAACATGACCACTCACCGTGACAACACAATTTCTATAGACTCGTGAGGTTGTAATAGAATCACCAACCGGAGTCGACACAGAGAACGGCTCATGAAGCTGTTCGGGTTCTATCCCAAAACTTGAAGCAATGAATGGAGTAACATAAGACAAGGAGGACCCTGGATCAATAAAGGCATAGCAATCAATAGTCTGAACAGACAGGATACCTGTAACAACATCTGGAGAAGTCTCAGCATTTTGGCGGCCACTCAATGCATAGAATCGGCTAGGTCCACCCCTACCCTGAGCTACACCCCTAGCTTCACCACGCCCGGCTGATGCTGGAGTACGTGCTGATGATGTAGCAGCTGAAGAACCGGATGACTGAGCAGATCCCCTACCTATACCCTGACGGGGTGCACGACAGTCTCGTTGAATGTGACCTCTCACCCCGCACCCGAAGCACACCGGAAGGTCAAGGTAGCAAGTCTCTGTATGAAATCTCCCACACTTGGGGCATGTAGGTCTCCCTTGCTGCTGGGATCTCACCCCAGGACGACCAGACTGACGAGACCTCCTGCTGTCTGAACCAGGTCTCGAGTAATTGCCCTGCTGATGACTGTGCACGGATGGCGGTGCACTCGCGGAGGACTGAGCATATGATTGGGATGGCCCTGATGACCCCCTCCCTGGAAGTTATCTCCCAGAATGACCCATTGACCGGGCCCTGCTGCTACTTTCTCTTTCTGCACGAAATTTCACTTCCCGGCCTCTCGTGGCTCGAGCAAACCCCACGATCCTCCCATAGTTCATGTCCGAGTGCAAAGCTGCTATGGGGGCCTCATTCACTACCAAAGGGCTAAGGCCCCGAACAAACCGTCGAACCCGGGCATCCATGGTCGACACTAAATGAGGAGCGTACTTGGACAACCTTACGAACTCTATGTGATACTCCCAAACACTCATACTGCCCCTGTTTGAGGACCTCGAACTCCGTGGCACGGGCTGCCATCACCTCGGCAGGCAAAAAGTGGTCCATAAATGCATCTACAAACTCATCCCATCTGGCCGGAGGGATCCCTTCTTCACGGGAATCCTCCCACATTTCGAACCATGAACGTGCCGCTACCTTCAGCCTGTAAGAAGCTAACTCTACTCCCTCTATATCTGTAGCCTTCATCACTCTGAGGGTCTTGTATATCTCATCAAGGAATTCCTGTGGGTCAGCCTCTGGATCGGTGCCTGAAAATTCCGGAGGGGCCAATCGCAAGAACTGGTGGACTCTGGAGCCAAAGGAATCTCCCTGTCCGCTGGAGGATGCAGGGGCATCATGGGATCTCTGGGCCTGGGCGGCCACTAACCGTGTTAACATATGAATGGCTCCCCTAAGATCTTCATTAGAGATACCAGAGCCCGAAGCGGGAACTGTATCTGAGTCAGGAACACTGGCAGGAGGAATGGTGGCATCCTCCTGCCGCAGCTGGAATAGGGACACTTGGGTTTTGAACAGATGGGCCAGGCAAATTAGGGACTGGTGGGTCATTCTCTCCCACAACATCGGGTACATGATTAACAGCCGTACTTGGGCCGGCATTGGCCCTAAGGCCGAGTCTAGCCTTCTTCTTAGGTGCCATATTCTGAAAATTTGGGAACAATGCGCGAATTAGACACAGATATTTCCACATTGCACTTTACCGCACGATATAGATCAACAAAGAAATAGGTAAATTCCTAAATGCCCGTGTAGCCCCCAACTTATCTGATGTGGTCGACAACACACCGATAAGAAGGGCACTACTAGACACGGCTCCGAGACATCCTAGGACACTTTAAAACCTTAGGCTCGGATACCAAGTTTGTCACGCCCCAAATCGAGGGACATGGCCGGCGCCTGACTAGGTAGCCCCAGTCAAGCGGACCTGGGTGCCTTTCATTCCCACGCGTTACCCCTGTGTTGATTGTTTCTCATTATCCAAATATTTTACTAACCATGAATGATTTCACATTAAACAAATAAAACCATACGAGTGATTCATTAACAAGTTTGTAGTTTTTACAATGCCCGACATAACATAATATATACATAAGACTGGAGTCCCACAATTTACATGTCTACAGAGCCTCTAGGATACAAAAAGGGGAATACAATACTTGCCGGTAACAAGGCTCCGGCTATACCTTACAAAACCAAAATGAAATCTAAACAAAAGTGGCATGAACCACACAGGGCCCCAAGGAAGAAAGGGGCTCACCAAAACGGGCAGTGGAAGGCGAAGAATACTACTGCCGATGCGCTGAAGTGCCTGCTACTGAACCACCTACAATCATAACACGAATGTAGCATCCCCGGCAAAAGGGACGTCAGTACACTTGAATTGTACTGGTATGTATGGACAAACTTTGTCCCAAGTAAACTCAAGTCAGTAAACAAGGATCATGATAACAAGACAGACAATAGATTGCATCAAGGAATCAATTAAGCTAACTATCCATGTTTCCCACTTTTTTCTCATTCAGATAAACCTCATCACAAGCATGTTTAAGGTCAACAAATAGAACAACAACCAATCAACCACATAAATTGCAAGTAGTCAAACATAGGGGCAATCGGTGCCCCACAGGTTGCAAACTCTCCTGCTGTCTCCTTTCACAATTTCATATCAATGATTTTGTATCAATTTCATTTGCGATTTCGATCGCTTTCCATCATTATTACCTCATCCACCCTTATTACCTCGGCCACCCTTATCACCCCAACCCACACCTTATTTTCTCATGTTGCGGCGCGCAACCCGATCCCACCTTACAGTTTAAAACACAACAATTTCAAACAGCAGATAAGGCACTACACACAATTTCAACAAGTTCAAATAAGAAACTTGCACATTGTTTCATGTTCTCAATTACTTATCAAGCCAATATCATAACCAAGTTACAATGTTTCCATAATCAAGAATATTCACACAAGTATGTTCAATAATTTTCCACAATTCAAGTGTTTCATTTCTTTTCCACAAGGTGCCATATAGGCCATCATAACCACTATTCACAATTCTTCACCCAATTCAACTCTCATTTACCTTTCGGTTCATATTCCAACCACATCACTCATATTTCAACAACAACTTTGAATATCCAACAACAACATCAAGAATTTCACACAATTTGTCAAATTAACACTAACCAAACAAATTTCACACATATAGGCGATTTCACAAGAATCAAAATTAGCCATATATACCTGGTGATGAGTTTTCTTCCTACTTTATGCTTACCCAAGATATCCTACTCTTGCCAACCTTGTTCTTGAAGACTCTTACTTCTACTCACTTCTTTTTACTAGAAATCAAGTTCAATAATCATGCATGAGTGTAAAAATTCTATTTTCAAAAGCTATTATATGCTAACCTCTCTTTACCCAATTTAAAACTGAAAATCAAAGAAAATAGTTAGGGTTTTTACCTTGAAAAGATTGGGGAAGTTGAATCCTTGCCCTAGGATCCCTTGGAATTAAGTGGTTGGAACAATCTTTGAAGATGAAGAACTTCTCTCTCTAAAACCCTTCTATTCTCTCTCTAATTTTGGTAAGATGATATGAGAAAATGAGGGTGAAAGGTGTTATATTAAAGAAGAGATCGGGTCAAAATGTTACAAAAATCTGGGCCGGGGCGAATCTGCGGTGCACTTTGCGACCGCAGAATCAACATGCGGTCCGCATAGTGACCGCAGAATGGCCTCAAAAATGACTCAAGTTCTGTTACAGAATGCGACCAATATGCGGTCCGCATTCTTGATCTGCGGTCGCAAAGTGCATCGCAGATTCACTATACGATCGCATATCGACCGCATTTTCAACATGATTTTGGGGGACTTTCTGGAACGTTTTGCGGCAAGAATGCAGTCCGCATAACAGGTTTGCAGTCGCATTCTTGACCGCATATTTGACACTTTTCGGAAAAATTAATTCTCTACATTTTTGAAACTTAAATCACTACCAAGAGTCCGAACCGCGGCGAGCTTGCTCGCCGCGAAGAATTCTACGCATTCCTAACACATTATTCGGACCATGACACTATAGCTACTAGGTTTTATGCACAAATATTTTACGGGGCCTTACAGCCGTGGTGTACTCATGCTACTATTCTGCACACCTTTGTTGTGCAGATCCAGGTACATCTCATCAGGCGCACTATAGGTGATTTAGGAGCACTTTTCAGGAGACTCGAGGTATGATCTGCTACGTCCGCTGATCCGGGGGGTCTTCTTCTATTCTTCTTAGTGTTATCAGTTATTTCTTTATTTTTGTTGTGTAGACACTCTTGATGTATAGAGCCACGGTTGTACTCTTTCTCAGTTTGTGTTGTCCGTCAGTTTTCGGGCCTTGGTGGTTGTATTTCTTCTGGTATTTGGCAAAGTGTATGTGCCGAGCGGCACTTATTACATTTCTTTTATATTATTCTGCTGTTATCTTATCATTTGCTCATAAAAAATTACATTCCGCGTTGTGTTAAGCTTACCTAGTCGCAAAGACTGGGTGCCATCATGACATGTTCACGATTTGTGAACTAGGGTTGTGACAATATTATAGTGCATCATTATGCAGAGTTAATACTCCATCTGTATATGCATCATCAAACATAATACTTTCTTCTTCCAAGATATGTCAGACTCACTTTCCGTGGGTAATTGTGACTTTTAAAGCTTTATTACGTGTTGTGTACGTCACTCCATTGATTTCTTCACCTCCCTTATAACAGTGATAGTTCTTTAGGGAGAGGATGGTTTAGGGAGCTCCTGCTTATTTTTTATGTATGTTGCTTGCCTTTCTCACTGAATAATTCTGTGAGATACCATTGCTTCTGTCACGACCCCAAAACCCGGTCATGATGGCACCCAGCACATTGCTAGGCCAGCCCGACCAATCAACTGTAACACAGAGCTATCAGCTCATGCTTTACCATTTGTAAGCATAAACGATGATAGTATAATGAAAATAATATCCAACAGATCGGGATTAGACATCCCAAAACCAGTATAAACCTCCCACCGAATCAGGAGTCATAAGTCATGAGCCTCTACCATAATATAAAGCTGTGATAGTGTATACAACTGTGTACAAGTGTAGAATAGACTAAGCAAGTAAAGATAGACTGGAGATTCAGGTCCTGCGGACGCTGGCAGCTACCTCGACTGTCCAAGTAAAGCTCTCGAGCAGCTATAGAATCAGCTCTGCTGTGATGTACTTGGATCTGCACACAAGGTGCAGGGAGTAGTGTGAGTACTTCCAACTTAGTGGTAATAAGCAAGGGTAAGACATCGAAGGTAAAAAAAACCCAATACAACACTAAGCAAGGCTATACAACAATATCCTGTATCAGTTATCAACATGAGCAATATAATAAACCAACAATATCAGCTAACAAAATAACGAGTATAGCTAAATGCAATGCAATGTATGAGTATGACCGCTACAGCGTGTAGCCCGATCCATTTGGGTACCCGTGCTCACTGTCGGGGTTCAGACTCCGGAGGGGCTCCTACAGCCTAAGTATAATATCATGATATGCTGCGGCGCGCAGCCCGATCCATTACCAGTCCAGCTACAATGCAATGCAAGCCTCACAGGCATAGAAATAGTGTTTGAAATCTCTTTTTATCAATTTCAGTAGAAAATAGTGTTTCAGAAATTCCAGAGTTTAGAAAACCATTTTAGACAGTAATAGCTCAGGACTGGTATCACATAGCATGCCAATATCATAGAAACAATAGCAAGGATCCTCACGAGATCCCAATAACTGGCTCATAGCCCAAAGATATCCACAACCATCCAAGTAGGAGGTTTGTCGGCTCAATAATAGCCAACAACACAGTATAGTGTTATCAGGTCGGACTAAGCCATAGTACCCAATCACATTCGACCCCGCACTCACAGGAGAGTACGTGTCTCTCCTCAATACAGCATCACATAGTGATATATCAGGGTTTCGAACCCGCTGGTCATCACCCACACCCATTACTCACCTCGACTCAGCTCAAAGACTATTCCGCAATGCCCTTGCCATGAGAATCGGCCTCCACAGGTGTAGAATCTGATCAAAATCAATAGAAATGCATCAAAATAGGCTAAATGGACATTACACAATCGAAACAACTCGAATTACACCAAAAACCACAAAGTTGCCAAAATCCGACTTTCGGTACGCTTCTCGAAAAATTACAAAAGTTAAATTTCAGAATCCTCATCTCAACACGAGTCCATGCATATAAAGTTTATCAAAATCGGATTCCGTTTGCCCATTCAAATCAGTGATTTACCATAACCCAGGCTTAGAGCAAAAATCCCCCATTAATCCTTCCATTTTTAGTGATATAGATGAAGATTCTAGGATATAATTGTGTATTTAGACCATAAAACTTACCTCCAATATTTTCCCGATTAAATCCCCTTCAATTGCCACTACTTGGCTCTCAAAGAACTAAAAAATGGAGGAAAAATGCTAATAGTTCGCGACTAAAATGTTCTGGTATAAACCCTTATGTCAGATATTTTAACCCTATGCGATCGCATCCCATTGATGCGATCGCATTGAACAAATTTTTAATCTCCATATTTAATGCTATGCGATCGCACATCATCCCTGCGATCGCATAGAACAATCTTCCAGGCTCCAAATTACTACTATGCGATTGCACTACAACAACGCGATCGCGTAGAACAAATGACATCCAGGGACCCAGGGCCACAATCCACTATGCGATCGCACCCTTAACTATGCGATCCCAGAGAATAAGATTCCAAACATATGGGATCGCAGCCCCGTCTATGCGATCGCATAGAACAACTCAGAGGCTCAATTTCATCCTTCTATGCAATCACAACACACCTATGCGAGTATCTATCTGCAATAAATACCAGCAACCAACAGCACTCCTAAAATGCAAGAAATGCTCCGATTGGACCCCTGAATTCACCCCAAGGCCACCGGGACCCCAACGAAAATCACCAACCTACTCCAAAACACGATACGAACATGTTCCAATCATAAAAACACACCCTTAAACATAGAAATCATCAAATCAAGGCGGATTCAAGACTAAGTTTCATCTAAAATTTCTGAAACCAACATCCAATCAAAAACCCGACCAAACGATGTCCGAATGACCTGAATATTTGCAAACATATCCAAAATCACCTAACGAAGCTACTGCAACTGTCAGAATTTTATTCCGGCTCTCGGATCAAAATCTCACCTATCGATCGGATTTCACCAAAATTCCAACTTAGCCAATTCGAGCCTATTTCAACATCGGACCTCCAAATTCAATTTCGATCGCTCCCCTAAGTCACAAATCATCTCCCGGAACTAACCAAATCATCAGAATTCGATTCTGAACCCTCAAACCATAGAGTCAACTCCAAGTTGAATTTTCATAAACAAGCTTCATTTCAAAAGGCTATATGCCTCATTTTCAACCAGAATCACTCCTAACTCACCCGATAGAGTCTAACACATATATAGAAACATGAAACATATAAATAAAGGGGTAATGGGGTGGTAATTCTTGTGACGACGGGTCGGGTCTTCACAACTTCAATAGATAATCAACTTCCCCTTGTAACAACCTACAATCTATCGTTTTATGACCATGATCGTTATGGAATTCGCACCAATTATCGGGATTACATCTATTTTAATTTGATTGTGACGACCCAAATGGTCATTACTTGTTTTATTAATCATTTCGAGCTTCTGAGGTCTTGAAAACCTCATTTATAGTTGCCTTGATTTGCGTGCACAGTCCAGGCGCAAAGCTGGAAAATTTTTTTATGTTGAAACATATGAAATATGTGGAAAATGTGAAGAATTTTGATATTAATATTGATATAGTTGACTTTGGTCAACAGTTTTGGTAAACGGACCCGGACCCGTGATTTGACGGTCCTAGAAAATCCGTAGAAAAATACGGAGCTTGGGCGTGTGCCCGGAATTGAAATCCGAGGTTTAGAACCCCGGTAAAAGAATTTTTCTGTTAAATTGTTTTCTGAAAAAGATTAAGGAAAATGAAACTGAAATTTGATTAAAAAGTAGTGATATCGAGCTCGTATTTTGGTTCAGATGCCCGGTACAGGTCATATATGTTGGTTAAGCGCTTCCTATAAAGTTTGGTTGAAAACGGACGTCGTTTGACGTGTTTTGGCCTTAAATAGGAAATTTTGAAAGTTACGAAATTTTGAAAGAATTCTTGAGTTTTTAGGCTCAAATCATTGATTTTGATGTTATTTTGGCGATTTGATCGCGCGAGCAAGTTCGTATGATATTTTAGAGTCAGTGTACATGATTGGTTTGAATCCCCGAGGGCTCGGGTGAGTTTCGGATAGGCATCGCGATGATTTTGAACTTAAGAAAATTGCAGAAAATATGCAGCAGGCAATTCTTCATCGCGTTCGCGTCCGTCTGGTCGCGTTCGCGTCCGTCTGGTCGCGTTCACGATGACCAACCTATTTTCTTCAACGCGTTCGCGTCTAGGTGGTGGCATTCGCGATGGCCAAATAAACTCTTCATCGCGATCGAGGACAGCTCCTCACGATCGCGTAGTATTAAATTTGAACCCAACCCTTTGCTCTACGCGTTCGCGTGGCTGTGCCCGCGTTCGTGTAGGCCAAATTGTAAGCACCCAGACTTTCCTCTTCGCGTTCGCGACTAGCCCCACGTGAATGCGATGTGTAACATTTTTTCTTCATCGCGAACGCGATGAACAAATTTATGCCCAGTGAATTTAAGTCTTGAAATAGAACAGAAACGGGATAAAAATCCCATTTCTGTTCAACTCTCTTCTCCACAGCTCCTTGGGAGATTTTTGAGCGATTCATCATCAATCTTCTTGGGTAAGTGATTCTTAACTCGTTTTCTTCATTTTCCATCAATATTATTTGAATTCCTAAGCCTAAATAGGTGTAAATGGGTAGAAAAACTAGAGAATTGAGTATAGTAAGGGTTTTCAAAGAATTTGCGATCTAGACATCTTTTTGGGGTCGAACTTAAGAACAAATTGTATAATCAAACTCTTGGATGATTGGGTGAATTTATTTCAGTTCGAAACTCAAGTTTCGATTATGTGGGCCCGGGGACGATTTTTACTATTTCGGGCAGAATGTTGTAAAATCATATTTAGCTATATGAACTAGTTTGTTAAGTAGAATTGATTATATTAAATTAATTATGTATAGATACGGTTGGATTAGTGTAAATTTTGAAAGGAAAAGGCATTGCCATGGATTGAATTGTTCGTAAACATTCGAGGTAAGTGTTTGTTCTATCCCAGCTTGAGAGAAAAAAATTTAGTTATATATATATGAAGTGTTGATTAAGAGTTATTGGTGTTACATCGGTAATGGGGATATATCGTTGATTTATTGTCATTTATTGGTTATATACCGGTAATATAAATACTGTTGACCAGAGATTATTGGCTTAATGCCGGTAATATATATATTATTAAATATTTGGGATCGTGTGGCGCGCTAACCACTTATATGATAAGAAATGGGATCGTGTGGCACGCCGACCACAAAGTGATTTGAATCTTGGCTTTGTCCATAGTTGCCAGTAGCCTATTGTTCTATTTGGGAGCGGGTGGTACGCCTATCACAAGATATAGTTTATTGTTATATTTGGGAGCAGGTGGTATGCCTACCGCAGGATATGATATGAAAAATGAATTGTGACATGAAAGTAAGATTTATTTTGTTGACCAGATTACTACGGATATTGTGAGTTAGTGACTGTTATTTTAGAACGGATTCTTTCCTTATAGATGTTCGATAATGTTTTTTTTCCTGTTGTTGTATATGTATATGTATATTTCAATTGTACATGTTTATGTGGGTGACTGGCCTTAATCTCGTCAATCACCGGGATAGGCCAGGCACTTACCAGCACATGGGGTCGGTTGTGCTGATACTAAACTCTACGCTATTTTTGCGCAGATACAGGTTACGGACAGCAGCAACAGCAGTAGCACGATTGTGGATATTCCGACTACTGAGACTACAAGGTAGCCTTGCAGGCGTCCGCAGGACCCGTTGTCTCTCATATCTATGTATTTCATTCTATTATCTCATGTATTCGGGATAAACAGCTTATGTTTCTTTCGGACAATTATGTGTATTATTCTTAGAAGTTCGTGAGTATTGTGACACCAGTCTTGGGTAGTGTATTGTGTTTGGGTTTTCTGTATCATATTTGATAAAATTGACTAAGTCTTCCACTAAGTTTAATTATTTCGCTGTAATTATATGTTGTTAATCAATGTTTTAAGAAGAGATTTGTAACTAATGAAAATTGTAAGTGACAGCTGGCTTGCCTAGCTTCCACTAGTAGGCGCCATCATGACCCCCGATGGTGGGAAATCCAGGTCGTGACAAGTTGGTATCAGAGGACTAGGTTGCACAGGTCTCACAACTCACGAACAACCTTAGTAGAGTCTGAGGGATCGGTACGGAGATGTCTGTGTTTATCACCCAGAGGCTACAGAGTTAGGAAAATATTCCCTTTATTCTTTCCAGTCGTGCGACTTGATCTTTCAAATGTTAATTGAATTTCTACTATGTTCTTCAGCAGATGGCAAGAACACGTGCATCCTCATCTCCTGACCAGCAGCCCGAGGTCCCAGCAGCAGGAGCTCCTAGTAGGGGTAGAGGCCAAGTTCGAGGTTGTCCTAGAGGCCAAGGTAGGGGAAGAGCTCAGTCCCGAGTAGCACCATAAGTGGCAGAACCTCAGGCTCATATCAAGGAGGAGGTTCCAGTCCTAGCAGCTCCAGTAGGCCCAGCTCAGGTCCCAGGAGGGATTATGTTTTCACCGGATCTTCAGGATGCTCTGGTCCGGATAGCAGGTTTTATGGACAATATCACTAGAGCAGGTTTATTACCAGTAGCACCAGCCACTTCTCAGGCTGGAGGAGGTAATCAGACTCCTACTACGTGCACTCCGGAGCCAGTAATTCCCCAGGCTTAGGTTCCTGCTATTCAACCAGTTGAGGTAGCTCAGCTTGTAATTGTGACTCAGGCTAATAATGGTGCAGCTATGTTTGCTGACGCGTTATGGAGATTGGACAGGTTTACCATGTTGTTCACTACCACATTCAGCGGCACTCCTTCAGAGGATCCCTAAGATTTCCTATATAGCCGCCACGAGGTTCTCCGTACTATGGGCATTGTGGAGACTAATGGTGTGGATTTTGCTACTTTTCAATTATTTGGTTCTGTCAAGACTTGGTGGAGGGATTATTGTCTATCCAGGCCAGCAGGATCAACATCTTTGACTTAGGGGAAATTTGCAGATTTGTTCTTGGAAAAGTTACTTCCAGCAACTTAGCGGGAGGCTCTGCACAGGCAATTTGAGCGTCTTCATCGGGGTTCTATGTCTGTCACACAGTACGAGACTAGGTTCGTGGACCTGGCTAGACATGCTATTGTCATACTTCCCACAGATCCGAAAAAGGGTGAGAAGGTTTATTGATGGCTTGAATCAACCAATTCGACTACAGATGGCTTTGGGACAGGAACTGAAATCACTTTTCAGGAAGCGGCTAATGCAACCCACTGGATCGAGATGGCTCTGTCACAGGGAGCAGGACATGGATCAGATAAGAGGCCCCATAATTCGGGTAGATTCGGTCGTACCTCGTCGGGAGGTAGAGATTCTCATAATAGAGGCCATCCTCCTAGGCCTTATCAGTCAGCTCTTCAGGTTTCTCATGATGTTTCTGGTGATCATAATTCTTAGCCACGCTATTCTGATCAGCAGCCTATCAGTGCACCACCACTTCGTTATTTTCAGCAGTCGAGGGCCTGTTTTACGTGCGGCGATCTTAGACACATTGCAAAGTATTGCCCTCGAGCTTCTGACAGATCTCTGCAGCAGGGTTCTCGTGCTATTGTTCAGGCCCCAGTTCCCCCACAGCCTGCCCAGCTAGCTAGAGGCGGGGGTAGATGACATAGAGGTGGAGGCAGAGGTCATAGAGGTGGAGCTCAGACCGATAGAGGTAGAGACCAGCCAATAGCTGATCGTCCTAGAGATACTGCTCGGGGTGGTGGGGCACAACCCCGATGTTATGCACTTCCTGCCATGCCAGAGGCTGAGTCTTTAGATGCCGTCATTACAGGTATTATTTTGGTTTGTGATAGAAAGCCATCAGCATTCTTTGACCCTGGGTCTACATACTCGTACGTGTCCTCCTATTTTGCACCGTACTTGATTTAGCCTAGTGACCCATTAGGTGTTCATGTTCATATGTAAACACCAGTAGGCGATTCTATTATGGTTGATTGAGTTCATCGGTCATGTATCATAGTAATTGAGGGTCTTGAGACCAGTGCTGATTTATTGCTCCTAAATATGGTGGACTTCGATATTATATTAGGCATGGACTGGCTATCTCCATATCATGCTTTTTTAGATTGCCATGCCAAGACTGTGACTTTAGCTCTGCCGAATTTGCCTTGTATAGAGTGGAAAGGAATTTCTGGTCATACTAGTCGCAATGTTATTTCTTATGTTAAGGCTCAGCATATGGTTGGAAAGGGATGCTTGGCTTATTTGGCCTATGTTCGTGATTCTAGTGCTGAGGTTCCGTCTATTTACTCTGTTCCTGTGGTTCGCGAATTTCCTGAAGTATTTCCTTCAGACTTGCCAGGTATGCCGCCTGATAGGGACATTGATTTTTGCATTGACTTGGCTCCAGGCCCTCAGCCCATTTCTATTCCCCCATATCGTATGGCTTCGCTAGAGTTAAAAGAATTGAAGGAGCAGTTGCAGGATTTACTTGAAAAGGGTTTCATTAGACCCAGTGTTTCGCCGTGGGGTGCACCAGTATTATTTGTAAAGAAGAAAGATGGTTCGATGAGAATGTGCATTGACTATCGGCAGTTGAACAAGGTGACTATCAAAAATAAATATCCGCTACCGCGAATTGATGATTTATTTGACCAGCTTCAGGGTGCCAAGGTATTTTCGATGATAGATTTGAGATCTGGCTATCACCAGCTGAAGATTAGGGCATCTGATGTCCCTAAGACAGCATTCCGCACTCGGTGCGGACATTATGAACTTTTGGTCATGTCTTTTGGGTTGACAAATGCCCCAGCAGATTTTTTGGAATTGATGAATCGGGTGTTCCGGCCTTATTTAGACTTGTTTATAATAGTCTTCATTGATGACATATTAATATATTCCCGCAGTCAAGAGGAGCATGCGCAACATCTCAGAGTAGCCTTGCAGACTTTGAAAGATAGCCAACTATATGCAAAATTTTCAAAGTGTGAATTTTGGCTAAGTTCAGTTGCATTCCTGTGTCATATTGTGACGGCAACAAGTATTCAGGTTGATCCGAAGAAGATTGAGGCAGTCAAGAACTAGCCTAGACCGACATCAGCCACCGAGATTTGGAGTTTCTTGGGATTAGCGGGTTATTATCAGTGATTCGTGAAGGGGTTTTCATCTATTGCAACCCCATTGACCAGATTGACATAGAAGGGTGTTCAATTTGAATGGTCCGATGAATGTGAGGCGAGCTTTCAAAAGCTCAAGACAGCATTGACCACAGCACCGGTATTGGTTTTACCCACAGGTACGGGAATTTATACTGTTTATTGTGATGCTTCCCGTATTGGGCTTGGTGTAGTGTTAATACAGGATGGCAAGGTCATTGCCTATGCTTCGAGGTAGTTGAAGATTCATGAAAAGAACTATCCAGTGCATGATCTAGAATTGGCGGCGATTATTCACGCATTGAACATCTTGAGGCATTATTTGTATGGAGTAGCACGTGAAGTATACACCGATCATAAGAGTCTTCAGTATTTGTTTAAGTAGAGAGAGTTAAATTTGAGGCAGAGAAGGTGTCTAGAATTGCTGAAAGATTATGATGTCACCATTTTATATCATCCGGGAAAAGCAAACGTGGTGGCTGACGCTTTGAGTAGGATGTCAGCCAGTATGGGCAGCCTTGCTTATATTCCAGTCAATCAGAGGCCACTTGCTTTAGATGTTCAGTCCTTGGCCAACCGATTTGTGAGGTTGGATATTTCTGAGCCTAGTCGAGTACTAGCTTGAACGATCGCTCGCTCTTCATTATTGGAGCATATCCGCGATCAACAATATAATGATTCTTATTTATGTGACCTTAGAGACACGGTTCAACGAGGAGGTGCTAAACAGGTCATCTTAGATGCTGATGGGATCTTGAGGATGAAAGGGCGCATTTGTGTGCCAAATGTTGATGGGCTTAGAGAATTGATTCTAGAAGAAGCTCACAGTTTGCGGTATTCTATTCATCCAGGCGCAGCGAAAATGTATCAAGATTTGCGGCAACATTATTGGTGGCGCAGAATGAAAGAGGATATTGTGGCATATGTGGCACGGTGTCTTAATTGTCAGCAGGTTAAGTATCTGGCGGTTTATTTCAAAGAATTGAACTTCCTGAATGGAAGTGGGAGCAAATCACGATGGACTTCGTTTCTGGACTTCCGATGACTCGGAAGAAGTTTGATGCTGTTTGGGTGATCGTTGATAGGCTGACCAAGTCAGCTCATTTTATTCCTATTGCCACTACCTATTCATCCGAGAGGTTAGATGAGATTTATATCAGGGAGATCGTTCGCCTTCATGGTGTGCCTATCTCTATTATTTCGGATCGAGGTGCACAGTTTACCTCACATTTTTGGAAGGCAGTTCAACGAGAGTTGGGCACGCAAGTTCAGCTAAGTACAGCCTTTCATCCCCAGATGGATGGTCAGTCCGAGAGGACTATTCAGATATTGGAAGATATGCTTCGGGCGTGTATTATTGACTTCGAAGGTTCGTGGGATCAATTCCTGCCTTTGGGAGAGTTTTCTTATAATAATAGCTATCAATCGAGCATCCAGATGGCTCCTTATGAAGCATTGTATGGTAGGCGGTGTCGTTCTCATGTTGGATGGTTTGAACCGGGAGAAGCTCAGTTATTAGGCACAGATTTCATTCAGGAGGCCTTAGATAAGATCAAGATTATTCAAGATAGGCTTCGCACAGCTCAGTCCAGGCAAAAGAGCTATGCAGATCGCAAGGTTGGAGATATAGTTTCATGGTTGGGGAGCGAGTATTGCTCATAGTGTCGCCTATGAAAGGCGTGATGAGATTCGGAAAGAAGGGCAAACTTAGCCCTAGGTTTATTGGCCCATTCGAGATTCTTGATCGTGTGGGAGATGTGGCATATAAACTTGCCTTGCCACCTAGCTTATCAGTTGTACATCCAGTGTTTCATGTATCCATGCTCCAAAAATATCACGGTGATCCATCGCACGTGTTAGATTTCAGCACTATCCAATTGGACAAAGATCTGTCCTATGAGGAGGAGCCGATAGTTATTCTAGATCGACAGGTTCGACAGTTGAGGTCGAAGAGTTTTCCTTCTGTGCGTGTTTAGTGGAGGGGTCAACCTCCTGAGTCATCGACCTGGGAGTCCGAGTCTGACATGCGGAGCCGATATCCTCATCTATTCCATGACTCAGGTACCTCTTTCTTTTGTCCGTTCGAGGACGAACGGTTGTTTTAGAGGTGGAGAATGTGATGACCCAAAGGATCATCACTTGTTTTATTAATCATTTCGAGCTTTTGAGGTATTGAAAACCTCATTTATAGTTGCCTCGATTTGCGTGCGCAGTCCAGGCGCGAAGCTGGAAAATTTTTTATGTTGAAACATATGAAATATGTGGAAAATTTGAAGAATTTTGATATTAATATTGATATAGTTGACTTTGGTCAACATTTTTGGTAAATGGACCCAGACCCGTGATTTGACGGTTCTAGAAAATTCGTAGAAAAATATGGAGCTTGGGCATGTGCGCGAAATTGAAATCCGAGGTCTAGAACCCCGGTAAAAGAATTTTTCTATTAAATTGTTTTCTAAAATGTTTAAGGAAAATGAACTGAAATTTGATGAAAAAGTAGTGATATCGGGCTCGTATTTTGGTTCCGACGCTCGGTACAGGTCATATATGTTGGTTAAGTCCCTGTAAAGTTTGGTTGAAAACGGACGTCATTGACGTGTTTCGGCCTTAAGTTGGAAATTTTGAAAGTTATGAAATTTTGAAAGATTTCTTGAGTTTTTAGGCTTAAATCATTGATTTTGATGTTATTTTGGTGATTTGATCGCGCGAGCAAGTTCGTATGATATTTTAGAGTCAGTGTCCATGATTGGTTTGAATCCCCGAGGGCTCGGGTGAGTTTCGGATAGGCATCGAGATGATTTTGAACTTAAGAAAATTACAGAAAATCTACAGCAGGCAATCCTTCATCGCGTTCGCGTCTGTCTGGTCTCTTTCGCGATGGCCAACCTATTTTCTTCAACGCGTTCGCCTCCAGGTGGTCGCGTTTGCGATGGCCAAATCAACTCTTCATCGTGATCGAGGACAGCTCCTCGCGATCGCATAGTATTAAATTTGAACCCAACCCTTTTCTTTACGCGTTCGTGTGGCTGTGCCCGCGTTCGCGTAGGCCAAATTGTAAGCCCCCAGAATTTCCTCTTCGCGTTCGTGACTAGCCCCACGCGAACGCGATGTGTAACATTTTTTCTTCATCGCGAACGTGACCAGGGTGTCGCGAACACGATGAACAAATTTATGCCCAGTGAATTTAAGTCTGAAAATAGAACAGAAACGGGATAAAAATCCCATTTCTGTTCAACTCTCTTCTCCACAGCTCCTTGGGCGATTTTTGAGCGATTCTTCATCATACTTCTTGGGTAAGTGATTCTTAACTCGTTTTCTTCATTTTCCATCAATATTATTTGAATTCCTAAGCCTTAATAGGTGTAAATGGGTAGAAAAACTAGAGAATTGAGTATAGTAAGGGTTTTCAAAGAATTTGCGATCTAGACTTCGTTTTGGGGTCGAACTTAAGAAAAAATTGTATAATCGAACTCTTGGATGATTGGGTGAATTTATTTCGGTTCGAAACTCGAGTTTCGATTATGTGGGCCCGGGGTCGTTTTTACTATTCCAGGCAGAATGTTGTAAATCATCATATTTAGCTATATGAACTAGTTTGTTAAGTATAATTGATGATATTAAATCAATTGTGTATAGATACGGTTGGATTAGAGCCAAATTTGAAAGGAAAAGGCATTGCCACAGATTGAATTGTTCGTAAACATTCGAGGTAAGTGTTTTTTCTATCCTATCTTGAGAGAAAAGAAATTAAGTTATATATATATGAATTGTTGATTAAGAGTTATTGGTGTTACACCGGTAACGGGGATATATCATTGATTTATTGTCATTTATTGGTTATATACCGGTAATATAAATACTGTTGACCAGAAATTATTGGCTTAATGCCGGTAATATATATATTTTTAAATATTTGGGATCGTGTGGCGCGCTAACCACTTATATGATAAGAAATAGGATCGTGTGGCACGCCGACCACAAAGTGATTTGAATCTTGGCATTGTCCATAGTTGCCGGTAGCCTATTGTTATATTTGGGAGCGGGTGGTACGCCTATCACAAGATATAGTTTATTGTTATATTTGGGAGCGGGTGGTATGCCTACCACAGGATATGAAATGAAAAATGAATTGAGACATGAAAGTAAGATTTATTTTGTTGACCAGATTACTACGGATATTGTGAGTTAGTGACTGTTATTTTAGAACGGATTCTTTCCTTATAGACATTCGATAACGTTTTTTTTCCGCTGTTGTATATGTATATGTATATTTCAATTGTACATGTTTATGTGGGTGACTGGCCTTAATCTTGTCACTACTTCGCCGGGATAGGCCAGGCACTTACCAGCACATGGGGTCGGTTGTGCTGATACTACACTCTGCGCTCTTTTTGCGCAGATACAGGTTACGGACAGCAGCAACGGCGGTAGCACGAATGTGGATATTCCGACTACTGAGACTACGAGGTAGCCTTGCAGGCATCCACAGGACCCGTTGTCTCTCCTATCTATGCATTTCATTCTGTTATCTCATGTATTCGGGATAAACAGCTTATGTTTCTTTCGGATAATTATGTGTATTATTCTTAGAAGTTCGTAAGTATTGTGACACCAGTCTTGGGTAGTGTATTGTGTTTGGGTTTTCTGTATCATATTTGATAAAATTGACTAAGTCTTCCGCTAAGTTTAATTATTTCGCTGTAATTATATGTTGTTAATCAATGTTTTAAGAAGAGATTTGTAACTAATGAAAATTGTAAGTGACAGTTGGCTTGCCTAGCTTCCACTAGTAGGCGCCATCATGACCCTCGTTGGTGGGAAATCCTGGTCGTGACATTGATCTCATTTCTTTTGGCCACCGCAACTTGTCTCCCGTGCTTCTTAAAATAGCTACGAGCTCAGAATTGGTTACATTAAAACTATAACCACCAAACCGAGCAATCAAGCTTCTATCATCATCCTGCATCTCTCGTGTATTCCGATCGTTACCAAACATTGATGATGAACCCGACGCTCTATTCCTTGATCTATGATTTTACCTTGAATTGTCATGTTTTGATCGTGAGTCTTTTTCCGTTTGGCCCATATATGGTTCGTACCTATTTTTACTGGTCTTTTTTTCTATTTCTGCCCGTCTCGAACTCACCTTTTCTTCATTTTGAGACCGTGATATAACATCCTCTTCTATCCTTAGCTTCGTGCTATAACTGTTGTAAACGACATTCTATGTTATAGCTAGGAATTCACGAAAACTTTCCTTGAGTCGCCTCGTGACTTCTAAAATTTTCTCGTTCAGATTACTAGTGAAGGCTATAGCTATCCAATTGTCTGGTATTTGTGGTAACATCATTCTTTCACACTGGAACCTATCCACGAACTCTTTAAGCAACTCTGAGTCCCCTTGCTTGATTTTGAAAATATCCTTCATTCTTTATTTGACTTTTTGAGCTCCCGAATATGCTTTGATAAATAAATCTGCAAGCTCAGCAAAAGCATTTATGGAATTTTCAGGTAAAAGAGAATACCATGTTAATTCTCCCTTAGTTTGTGTTTCACCGAATTTTTTATCAATACTGATTCAATTTCTTGTTTGGTCAAGTTGTTGCCTTTTACGCCAGTTGTAAATGCAGTCACGTGGTCTCGTGGATCAGTAGTTCCATCGTATTTTTGAATATCGGGCATATTGAATTTCTTTGGAATAGGGAGGGGAGTAGCACTTGGCTTCCAAGTTGCTGTGAATATTTGCCCACATCTATCCCTTTGATTACTGGTGGTACTCTAGGTATTTGCTCTATGCAGTCACTTTGCACCTTGAGCTGTTTCTGCAATATTAATACTAAATTTTGTAAATCAGAATTAACCAAGTTACCTGGTTCTCCATCTCGTGACTCGCTGGGGGTTCCTCTATTGCCTTAATTTACAAGCCCAGAACGAGGGTTTTCCAAAGTATTGGTATTTGGAGTTGGTGTTGGTGGTGCAACAGGTGATTTATTGGCAAATGCTTCAAGAGCTTTATTGACCTGTTTAGCAAGTAGCTTTTGCAATGCTTCATTGATAGCTCTTTCATTTTCGAATAGAGCATTTGCATTTGAATGAGATCCATCAGGAGTGCCTTCTCGAGATCGCCAATGGGAGCTTTTAGGAGAAGGAATCGGGGTGTGGTTATCTTGTGAGATCCCCTGGAGTCGAGGTTTGCTTGGTTTGCTTGGTTGTTGTCATGAATGTTTGATATGGTTGTTGATGCAACAAAAACGATTGGGTTAATAAAGAATAGATTATCAGATTCCCGGTAACGGAACCAATTTGTTTAACCAAAAAATAGAATTTCCGTCAAACCTTTATTTTTAGAAGAACACGGGTTACTAATAATCGAAAATGTATAAAAGAAATTGAATTTGTCAATAATAAGATGAATAGAGAGAAAAGTAAATAAATATATTCATAGTGTTTTGTGTCCTTACAAATGACCAGATTTCTCTCTTTTATAATAACCTCTAAGATATACATTTTTCTTTTGTCATTATAGACAATTAAAAGCAATAAATTTTACGTTACATAATCATTTGTAACGACCCGGCCGGTCGTTTTGGAAATTTATGCCCCGATCCCTAATTTAACTGTTTCCCTAAGTTCATTTCTGCTATTGTAGTTTGCCGAGAGGTTCGGTTCTAGAATTTGGAGTATTTTGGGACACTTAGTCCCTAAATGAGAGCTTTATAGTTGAAAATCCCGTATTTAGAACAGTGTTAAGACGACCTCGGAACAGAAATCTGATGGTTCCAATAGCTCCGTTAGGTGATTTCGGGGTGGGAGCGCGTTCGGAATGTATTTTGGAGGTCTGTATCATTTAGGCTTGAAATGCCAATGTTTGGAATTTTTGGAAATTCGATCGATAGGTGAGATTTTTATCAGGGAGTTAGAATGGAATTCCGACAGTTGCAGTACTTCCGTTAGGTGGTTTTGGATATGTCTATAAATTTTCAGATCATTCGGATATCGTTTGGTTGGGTTTTTGATAGCATGTAGTTTTCGAAAGTTTTGGTTGGAACTTAGGCTTGAATCCGTCTTGATTTGATGATTTCCGTGTTTAAGGATGTGTTTTTATGATTGGAACAAGTTCGTATCGTATTTTAGGGTAGGTTGGTGGTTTTCGATGGGGTCTCGGGGGCCTCGGGGTGAATCCGGAGGTCTAATCGGACCAATTCTTGCATTTTAGAAGTGCAGTTGGTTGCTGGTATGTGTTGCAGACGGATACTCTATGCGATCGCATATGGATGATGCGATCGCATAGAAGGTTTGGGAGGAGGCAAAAATTTTGTTCTATGCGATCGCGGAGATGGCTATGCGATCGCATAGTTTTGGATGATTGTACTACGATCGCAGAGAGGTCTATGCGATCGCATAGTGTAAAGAGTAGGGGGTCCCAGGTCATTATGTTTGTTATGTGATCGCGTAGCTGGGGTGCGATCGCTTAGGGTTGTTATGCTAAGCTATGCGATCGCAGAGCTAAGTGTGCGATCGCATAGTGTAAAGTGGTGCGCTGGAAAGTTTGTTCTATGCGATCGCAATGGATGTGATGCGATTGCATAGAGTAAATAACTGGGCAGACAGAATCAGATTATAACACTTCATCCGCAAGGGTTTCACCATTTTTACACAAACTCAAGCTAGGGAGCTCATTTTTTAGGGATATTTTGAGTGCTTTCCAGAGATAATTGTAGGGTAACGATTTGTTACTCCCTTGTGATCATTGTTCACTAATCTAAACTCAATTTCTTCCTTTAATTTCAGATTTGGGGTGTAAAATTGGGATAGTTTCATAGAAGAAACTTTGATAATTTGGAGGGGCAAACGAACTCCGATTTCGATAAATTTTATATGGTTAGACTCGTGAGAGTATGAGGTTCTGAAAACGTAAAAATATTTCAATTCCAAGCCGATGGCTGAAGGGTATTTTGGTCATTTCACCCACTTTCGCGTTGTAGCTTTAATTTTATCATTGTAATTAGTTACTTGCGATGTTATTTACACTGTATAATTGGTTTGACTAGATTCGGGCCACTCGGATTCGGATACTCTGTCACGCCCCAAATCAAGGAACATGACCGGCGCCTGACCGGGTTGCCCCCTGGGTGCCTTTCATTCCCATGCGTTACCCCTGTGTTGACCGTTTCTCATTAACCAAATATATTACTAATCATAATTGATTTCACATTAAACAAATAAAACGATACGAGTGATTCATTAACAAGATTTCAATTTTTACAACGCCCGACATAACACAATATATATACATAAGACCGGAGTCCCACAGTTTACATGTCTACGAGCCTCTAGGATACAAAAGGGAAATACAATACTTGCCGGTAACAAGGCTCCGGCTATACCTTACAAAACCAAAATGAAATCTAAACCGAGTGGCATGAACCACACAAGGCCCCGAGGAAGAAAGGGGCTCACCAAAAACGGGCAGTGGAGGATGAAAGATACTACTGCCGATGAGCTGAAGTGCCTGCTACTGATCCACCTACAATCATGACACGAATGTAGCGCCCCCGGCAAAAGGGACGTCAGTACACTTGAATTGTACCGGTATGTATGGACAAACTTTGTCCCAAGTAAACTCAAGCCATTAAATTACATCAACAATTAATTAAGCCAACCAACCATGTTTCCACATTTTCCTCATTTCAAATAATTCTCACACAAAGCACTTTCTACGATCAACCAATTTAACAATAACCAATCAATCACGTAAAGCACAAGTAGTCAAACAAAGGGGCAATCGGTGCCCCACAGGTTGCAAACTCTCCTGCTGTCTCCTTTCACAATTTCACATTATTGATTTTTGTATCAATTTTCAATGGCGATTTCGATCGCTTTCCATCCTTATTGCCCCCGACCACCCTTATTACCTCGGCCACCCTTATCACCCCAACCCACACCTTATTTCCCCACGTTATGGCACGCAACACGACCCCGCCTTACAGTTGAAAACACAACAATTTCAAACAGGCAGATAAGGTACTACACACAATTTCAACAAGTTCAAATAAGCAACTTACACATTGGTTCATGTTCTCAATTTCTTCTCAATTCAATATCACAACCATGTTACAAGTATTCCAAAATCGAAAATGCCCACATAATCATGTTCAACAATTCACCACAATTAAGGTGTTTCAAATTCCTTCCACAATAAGCCAAATATGCCATCACAATGGTTGTTCCCAATTCTTTACCAACCTCGATTACCTTTTTATCTTTCAATTCATATTTCATACCACACATAGTTCAACATCAATCAAATGCTCAACAAGGAAATCAAAGGATTACGTAAAATTTCTCAATTTGACACATGCCAAAACAATTCGCACTCATTTGGGCGATTTTACAAGAATCAAAATTAGCCATACATACCTGGTGATGAGTTTTCTTCCGTTAACTTCCTACTTTATGCTTACCCACGCTATCTTACTCTTGCCAACCTTGTTCTTGAAGACTCTTACTTCTACTCACTTCTTTTTACTAAAAATCAAGTTCAATAATCATGCATGAGTGTAAAAATTCTATTTTTAAAAGCTATTATATGCAAACCTCTCTTTACCCAATTAAAACTGAAAATCAAAGAAAATAATTAGGGTTTTTACCTTGAAAATATTGGGGAAGTTGAATCCCTGCCCTAGAATCCCTTGGAATTAAGTAGTTGGAACAATCTTTGAAGATGAAGAACTTCTCTCTCTAAAAACCCTCTCTTCTCTCTCTAATTTTGGTGAGATGATATGATAAAATGAAGAAGAAGTGTGTTATATTAAAGAAGAGATCGGGTCAAAATGTTACAAAATCTGGGCCGGGGTCAATTATGCGGTGCACTATGCGACCGCAGAATCAACATGCGGTCCGCATAGTGACCGCAGAATTGCCCCAATTTTTATACAGGTTCTGTTAAGGAATGCGGTCACTATGCGGACCGCATGTTGATTCCTGCGGTCGCAAAGTGCACCGCAGATTTGACATGCGATCGCATATCGACCGCACTTTTGACACGATTTTGGGCAACTCTCTGGAACGTTTTGCGGCAAGAATGCGGTCCGCATGTCAGGTTTGCGATCGCATTCTTGACCGCATATTTGACATTTTTCGGAAAAATTAATTCTCTACATTTTGAAACTTAAATCACTACCGAGGGTCCGAACCGCGGCGAGCTTGCGAGCCGCGAAGAATTCTACGCATTCCTAATACATTTATTCGGACCATGACACCACAATTACTAGGTTTTATGCACAAAATTTTTACGGGGCCTTACATCCTCCCCCCTTAAGATCATTCGTCCTCGAATGAGGATTTTGAAATAAATGAGTTGGTTTTGAAAGACATGATATGCAACCATCAAAATTTTGACTAACTCTTATATTTTTAGAAAAATTTCGCCAGAGTTTCCTTTGTATTATGGACATATCCACCTGTCAGAGGGCCCCCGAAACACATTACCAATCAACAATATACAACTACAACACTTTTCACAACTGGTATACACTTTCTTACCTTAACGAATGCACATATTCTATCATATTGTTACAATTGCACATAAACTAGTCACTTCAATGAATTCTTACCTTATTTAACCATTTTAACACACCATGTACACTTAACAAACCATTACCAATCTACACTTACTATTAGTTGTTTATTAAACACGTAAATCTTTATAAGGCTTTCATTTATCAAGAACAGTTCAAGTGACCCAAGGTAACAACACATTTAACTCATTACAAGATGAAGGGGACTTTACTAATACTAAGAGGGAAACAACTTAGACAAGATGACAGTTACTAGGAGTAGGAGGGTCACCTAATTTCTTCTAGGCTTGATCAAACAAATGGGGGTACTTTTCTTTCATCTCTTTTTCCGCTTCCCATGTGGCCTCCTCAACTTGTTGACTTCGCCACAATACTTTAACAGAGGCAACTTCCTTATTTCTCAACTTACGGACTTGCCTATCAAGAATGGCAACTGGAACTTCTTCATATGACAAATCTTCATTAACCTCTATAGCTTCGACTGGCATGATGGTGGATGGATCTCCAATCACTTTCTTCAACATGGACACATGGAATACCGGATGCACCGATGACATCTCAGGAGGTAACTCTAGCCTATAAGCAACTTGACCAATCCTTTGAACGATCCGATATGGCCCGACATACCTAGGACTCAATTTCCCTTTCTTTCCGAATCGCATGACTCCCTTCATAGGAGATACCCTCAAGAACACCCAATCATCGACTTGAAACTCCAAATCCCTTCGACGAACGTCCGCATAGGACTTTTGACGACTCTGTGCTGTTTTCATTCTCTCCTGAATAACTTTGACCTTTTCCATAGCTTCGTACACCATATCTGGCCCTAGCAATTCCGCTTTACCTACCTCAAACCACCCGATTGGCGATCTACATCTTCTCCCGTACAATGCCTCAAACGGGGCCATTTGAATGCTAGCATGATAGCTGTTATTGTAAGCAAATTCTATCAGTGGCAAGTGTTCATCCCAATTACCTTTAAAATCTAAGACACAAGCCCGCAACATATCTTCAAGCGTCCGAATGGTCCGCTCGGCCTGTCCATCGGTCTGTGGATGGAAAGCTGTGCTGAGATTCACCTGAGTTCCCAAACCTTGCTGAAACTTCTTCCAAAAGTTAGCGGTGAACTGAGCCCCGCGATCTGAGATGATAGAAAGTGGAGTGCCATGAAGCCTTACTATCTCTTTGATGTACAATCTTGCATATTGCTCCGCAGTATCAGTGGACTTGACAGGCAGGAAGTGAGCTGATTTGGTGAGTCGATCTACTATCACCCATATTGAATCGAACTTACGCTAAGTGCGAGGTAACCCTACCACGAAATCCATATTGATCATCTCCCATTTCCACCTTAGTATTTCTATAAGCTGAGTTAATCCACCGGGTCGTTGATGCTCGGCCTTCACTTGTTGACAGTTCGGACATTTAGCTACAAAGCCTGCCACATCCCTTTTCATACCGTTCCACCAATAAATCTCCTTGAGATCGTGATACATTTTCATTGAACCAGGGTGCACAGAATACCTGGAAGTATGAGCCTCTGCCATCACTCTTTCCCGAAGCTTGTCTACATCCGGAACACATAGCCTATCTTGACACCGCAATACACCATCTTCGCTGCTGAGTACAAATGCTGAGGTCTTGTCATTCATGACTGCTTCCTTCACTCGAACCAATGCTGGATCCATGAACTGTTTTTCCTTGATTTCCGCGACCAATGATGATTCTGCTCCCTTATGCACCAAGATATCCCCCTCGTCTGACGCCGAGATACGAACCCCCAAACTGGCTAATTGGTAAACCTCTCGAGCCAGGGGTCTCTGATCCACACCCAAATGAGCCAAACTACCCATGGATTTCCGACTAAGAGCGTCCGCTACCACATTTGCCTTCCCTGGATGGTACAATATGTCCATATCATAGTCCTTGAGTAGTTCTAACCACCGCCGCTGTCTCAGATTCAGCTCTTTCTGCTTGAACAAATACTGGAGGCTCTTGTGGTCTGAAAACACATCTGCATGAACCCCATAAAGATAGTGTCGCCATATTTTCAAGGCAAACACAACAGCTGCAAGTTCCAAATCATGCGTCGGATAATTCTTCTCATGGTTCTTGAGTTGTCTGGAAGCATAAGCTATAACCTTTCCGTGCTGCATCAATACACATCCCAAACCGACTCGGGAGGCATCACAATAGACTACAAATCCCTCTGTGCCTTCTGGCAAGGCCAATACCGGTGCCGAGGTCAATCTTGACTTCGGTTCTTGGAAACTTTTCTCACATGCTTCGGACCACCGGAACTTGACTGCTTTCCTGCGTCAATTTAGTCAATGGGGAGGCAAGGGTTGAGAATCCCTCTACAAACCTCCGATAGTACCCTGCCAGACCCAAAAAGCCGCGAATCTCTGTCGGGGTCGTGGGTCTAGGCCAATCTTTCACTGCCGCAATCTTCTGAGGATCCACCATAATTCCCTCACTGGAAATAACATGCCCTAGAAAAGCTACGGACTCCAACCAAAACTCACATTTTGAGAACTTGGCATACAATTGATGCTGAAGAAGGGTCTGCAATGCTGCTCTGAGGTGAACGGCATGATCTTCCCCGCTCCGAGAGTAGATGAGAATATCGTCAATGAATACAATCACAAAGGAATCTAGGAATGGCTTGAAAACCCGATTCATAAGGTCCATGAAAGCTGCTGGGGCATTGGTTAGCCCAAAAGACATGACCAAAAACTCGAAGTGACCATAACGAGTTCTGAAGGCGGTCTTAGGAATATCCTGCTCCCTGATTTTCAACTGGTGGTACCCGGACCGTAAATCAATTTTTGAGAAGAACCTCGCTCCCTGCAATTGGTCAAACAGATCATCCACTCGATGCAATGGATATTTATTCTTAATGGTGACTTTGTTAAGCTGCCGATAATCAATACACATTCAAAGTGACCCATCCTTCTTTCTGACAAAGAGAACCGGAGCACCCCATGGCAACACACTCGGTCGTATGAACCCTTTCTCTAATAAATCCCTCAGCTGCTCCTTTAACTCCCTTAACTCTGCTGGCGCCATTCTGTATGGTGGAATGGATATTGGCTGAGTATCCGGCATTACATCGATCCCGAAATCAATCTCCCTATCCGGCGGGATGCCTGGAAGCTCATCTGGAAACACTTTCAGGAAATTCATTCACAATTGGCACGGACTCGAGGGTAGGCACCTCTGAGGTGGTGTCCGTTACCCGAACCAGGTGATAGATACACCCCTTCTTAATCATCTTCGAAGCCTTAAGGTAGGAAATAAACCTACCCCTTGGCACTACACCATTTCCTCTCCATTCAATAATTGGCTCGTTAGGGAACTCGAGCCTCATAACTCTCGTTCGACAGTCAAGTTTGGCAAAGCACGAATAGAGCCAATCCATCCCCATAATTACATCAAAATCTACCATCCCAAGCTCAATAAGATCGGCTGTGGTATCACGACCACCCACCGTAACAACACAATTCCTATAGACTCGTGAGGCTGTAATAGAATCACCGATTGGAGTCGACACAGAGAACGGCTCATGAAGCCGTTCGGGTACTATCCCAAAACTTGAAGCAATGAATGGAGTAACATAAGACAAGGAGGACCCTGGATCAATAAGGGCATAGCAATCAATAGTCTGAACAGACATGATACCTGTAACAACATCTGGGGAAGCCTCGACATTCTGGCGGCCACTCAATGCATAGAATCGGCTAGGTCCACCCCTACTATGAGCTCCACCCCTAGCTGCACCACGCCCTGCTGATGCTGGAGTACGCGCCGATGATATAGCAGCCGAAGAACCGAATGACTGAGCAGATCCCCTACCTATACCCTGACGGGGTGCACGGCAGTCCCGCCGAATGTGACCTCTCACCCCGCACCCGAAGCACACTGAAAGGTCAAGGTAGCAAGTTTCTGTATGAAATCTCCCACACTTGGGGCATGTAGGTCTCCCCTGCTGCTGGGATCTCACCCCAGGATGACCGGACTGACGAGACCTCCTGCTGTCTGAACCAGGTCTCGAGTAACTGCCTTGCTGATGACTGTGCACGGATGGCGGTGCACTCGCGGAGGACTGAGCATATGACTGGGATGGCCCTGATGACCCCCTCCCTGGAAGTGATCTCCCTGAACGACCCATTGACCGGGCCCTGCTGCTACTTTCTCTTTCTGCACGAATCTTCAATTTCCTGGCCTCTGTGGCCCTGAGCAAACCCCACAATCCTCCCATAGTTCATGTCTGAGTGCAAAGCTGCTGTGGCGGCCTCATTCACCACCAAAGGGCTAAGGCCCTGAACAAACCGTCGAACCCGGGCATCCATGGTCGACACTAAATGAGGAGCATACTTGGACAACCTTACGAACTCCATGTGATACTCCCAAACACTCATACTGCCCTGCTTGAGGACCTCGAACTCCGTGGCGCGGGCTGCCATCACCTCGGCAGGCAAGAAGTGGTCCATAAATGCATCTACGAACTCATCCCATCTGGCCGGAGGGCTCCCTTCCTCACGGGAATCCTCCCACATTTCGAACCATGAACGTGCCGCTCCCTTCAGCCTGTAAGAGGCCAACTCTACCCCTTCTATATCTGTAGCCTTCATCACTCTGAGGGTCTTGTATATCTCATCAAGGAATTCCTGTGGGTCGGCCTCTGGATCGGTACCTGAAAATTCTGGAGGGGCCAATCGCAAGAACTGGTGGACTCTGGAGCCAAAGGAATCTCCCTGTCCGCTGGAGGATGCAGGGGCATCATGGGATCTCTGGGCCTGGGCAGCCACTAACTGTGTTAACATATGGATGGCTCCCCTAAGTTCTTCATTAGAGATACCGGAGCCCGAAGCGGGAACTGTATCTGAGTCAGGAACACTGGCAGGAGGAATGGTGGCATCCTCTGCCGCAGCTGGAATAGGGACACTTGGGTTTTGAACAGATGGGCCAGGCAAATTCGGGACCGGTGGGTCATTCTCTCCCACGGCATCGGGTACATGATTAACAGCTGCACTTGGGCCGGCATTGGCCCTAAGGCCGAGTCTAGCCTTCTTCTTAGGTGCCATATTCTGAAAATTTGGGAACAAGGCACGAATTAGACACGGATATCTCCACATTGCACTTTACCGCACGATATAGATTATCAAAGAAGTAGGTAAATTCCTAAATGCCCGTGTAGCCCCCTACTTATATGATGTGGTCGACAACACACCTATAAGAAGGGCACTACTAGACACGGCTCCGAGACATCCTAGGACACTTTAAAACCTTAAGCTCGGATACCAAGTTTGTCACGCCCCAAATCGAGGAACATGACCGGCGCCTGACCGGGTTGCCCCAGTCAAGCGGACCTGGGTGCCTTTCATTCCCACGCGTTACCCCTGTGTTGACCGTTTCTCATTAACCAAATATATTACTAATCATAATTGATTTCACATTAAACAAATAAAACGATACGAGTGATTCATTAACAAGATTTCAATTTTTACAACGCCCGACATAACACAATATATATACATAAGACTAGAGTCCCACAGTTTACATGTCTACAGAGCCTCTAGGATACAAAAGGGAAATACAATACTTGCCGGTAACAAGGCTCCGGCTATACCTTACAAAACCAAAATGAAATCTAAACCGAGTGGCATGAACCACACAAGGCCCCGAGGAAGAAAGGGGCTCACCAAAAACGGGCAGTGGAGGATGAAAGATACTTCTGCCGATGAGCTGAAGTGCCTGCTACTGATCCACCTACAATCATGACACGAATGTAGCGCCCCCGGCAAAAGGGACGTCAGTACACTTGAATTGTACCGGTATGTATGGACAAACTTTGTCCCAAGTAAACTCAAGCCATTAAATTACATCAACAATTAATTAAGCCAGCCAACCATGTTTCCACATTTTCCTCATTTCAAATAATTCTCACACAAAGCACTTTCTACGATCAACCAATTTAACAATAACCAATCAATCACGTAATGCACAAGTAGTCAAACAAAGGGGCAATCAGTGCCCCACAGGTTGCAAACTCTCCTGCTGTCTCCTTTCACAATTTCACATTATTGATTTTTGTATCAATTTTTCAATAGCGATTTCGATCGCTTTCCATCCTTATTGCCCCGACCACCCTTATTACCTCGGCCACCCTTATCACCCCAACCCACACCTTATTTCACCACGTTGCGGCGCGCAACACGACCCCGCCTTACGGTTGAAAACACAACAATTTCAAACAGCAGATAAGGTACTACACACAATTTCAACAAGTTCAAATAAGCAACTTACACATTGGTTCATGTTCTCAATTTCTTCTCAATTCAATATCACAACCATGTTACAAGTATTCCAAAATCGAAAATGCCCACATAATCATGTTCAACAATTCACCACAATTAAGGTGTTTCAAATTCCTTCCACAATAAGCCAAATATGCCATCACAATGGTTGTTCCCAATTCTTTACCAACCTCGATTACCTTTTTATCTTTTAATTCATATTTCATACCACACATAGTTCAACATCAATCAAATGCTCAACAAGGAAATCAAAGGATTACGTAAAATTTCTCAATTTGACACATGCCAAAACAATTCGCACACATTTGGGCGATTTTACAAGAATCAAAATTAGCCATACATACCTGGTGATGAGTTTTCTTCCGTTAACTTCCTACTTTATGCTTACCCACGCTATCTTACTCTTGCCAACCTTGTTCTTGAAGACTCTTACTTCTACTCACTTCTTTTTACTAAAAATCAAGTTCAATAATCATGCATGAGTGTAAAAATTCTATTTTTAAAAGCTATTATATGCAAACCTCTCTTTACCCAATTAAAACTGAAAATCAAAGAAAATAATTAGGGTTTTTACCTTGAAAATATTGGGGAAGTTGAATCCCTGCCCTAGAATCCCTTGGAATTAAGTAGTTGGAACAATCTTTGAAGATGAAGAACTTCTCTCTCTAAAAACCCTCTCTTCTCTCTCTAATTTTGGTGAGATGATATGATAAAATGAAGAAGAAGTGTGTTATATTAAAGAAGAGATCGGGTCAAAATGTTACAAAATCTGGGCCGGGGTCAATTATGCGGTGCACTATGCGACCGCAGAATCAACATGCGGTCCGCATAGTGACCGCAGAATTGCCCCAAATTTTACACAGGTTCTGGTAAGGAATGCGGTCACTATGCGGACCGCATGTTGATTCTGCGGTCGCAAAGTGCACCGCAGATTTGACATGCGATCGCATATCGACCGCACTTTTGACACGATTTTGGGCAACTCTCCGGAACGTTTTGCGGCAAGAATGCGGTCCGCATGTCAGGTTTGCGATCGCATTCTTGACCGCATATTTGACATTTTTCGGAAAAATTAATTCTCTACATTTTGAAACTTAAATCACTACCAAGGGTCCGAACCGCGGCGAGCTTGCGAGCCGCGAAGAATTCTACGCATTCCTAATACATTTATTCGGACCATGACACCACAATTACTAAGTTTTATGCACAAAATTTTTACGGGGCCTTACATACTCATGGCAAGAGAGTCCTTTCTTAGCAATTTTGTACCGGAATTGAGGTAAGTGACTTCTCTAACCTTGCACGGGCGTGTACTTGCGTAGATTATTGGAAAACCACCTTACTTGAACTGTTCAAATTGTGTTATCCTTGATATTTAATTGATTCAATTGTAAGACTTATCTGATGATAGTTAGAAAAGCATGATTAGATAGGATTATCTGTCTAAGTGCCTACTTATCTTAATTGAACTTCCTAGAACTTGTTGAGACTGGATTTGGTATAATTTGTAGCTATGTACTTCATATTTCTCTGTGTTTTTCTTCCTATTGTTTGAGTTCACAACTGGAAAATTAACCTATGGCTACGCCAGAAAAACAGTTCCAATAGGTAAGAGAATCGTTGCCATAGATGTACTGCTACGGTTAAGCACCCGTTCCACTAGCTGTCGTGCCTATAGAGTTTATGGAACGGTTTTTGGAACGGTTCCAATAACCGTTGCTATAGAATAGTCTATCGTTACGGTTTTCCCTCTTTATGCTGGAACGATTATTCTTAACAGCTGCAACGTTTAATAACCGTAACCATAAAGTTAAATGCAACGGTCATAAACCGTTACTATATCTACTAAACCGTTACAGGTAATGGCAATGGCAATGATTTCTTTAAGATATTGTAACGGTTGAAATACCTGCTGCAACGATTCGTAGATTATTTTGGAACGGTTTGCTGATCTTATGGCAACGGTTTACTAACATATTGCAACACTTGTTAAGTTTTTAGAACGATTTGCAGGTCCTATGGCAACGGTTTTTAAATTATTTGGAAAGATTCTAAATCCCTATGGCAACGGTTGGTCTACCTATTGCAACGGTTCTAATATTATTTTGGAACAATTTTTAGATCCTATAGCAACGGTTTTCTTAGCTGTAACAATTTAACTAAATTAAAAATAATGCCCCTTGTTGTAAACAAATATTTTACATATATATACAATAAACTATGGGTTCAATTCCCGAAGATCTTGAGATATTGAGATACGGACTGCGGGTTCAATTTCCGAAGATCCGAGGGCTGCAGATTCGACTCCCGGAGACCAACAGATACTAATATACGGACTGCGGGTTCAATTTCTAGAGATCCTAAGTTTTTGAGATACAGACTGCGGGTTCAATTTCCGAAGATCCTGAGATATTGAGATACGGAATGCGGGTTCAATTCCCGGAGATCCGAGGGCTGCGGGTTTGATTTTCGGAGACCCAGAGAAACTGATGTACGGACTGCGGGTTCAATTCTCGATGATCCTATGAGACTGATATATGGACTGTGGGTTCGATTCCCAGAGATCCTGAGTTGCTAAGTATAGAGAAGGACTGAGGGTTCAATTCCCGGAGGATCATGGACTTGTTGTTTTGTACATTGTTGTGTTGATTTCTCCTTGTTATTTTAATTGTAGACGGTTGCCTTATTTACTTTATTGTTGTTATTTCAATCTTATTCTTATTATAACTGCTCGATATTATTATTATCATTATGTTATTATTTCTCGGTAGGGCCCTGACCTTCCTCGTCACTACTCCATCGAGGTTAGGCTTGGCACTTACTAAGTACCGCCGTGGTGTACTCATACTACTCTTCTGCATACTTTTGTTGTGCAGATCCAGGTACATCAGATCATGTGCATTACAGGTGATTTAGGAGCACCTTCAAGAGACTTGAGGTATGATCTGCTACGTTCGCAGATCCGGAGAGTCTTCTTCTATTCTCATTAGTAATATCAGTTATTTCCTTATTCCCGTTGTATAGACACTCTTGATGTATAGAGCCACAGTTGTATTTTTTCTTAGTCTGTGTTGCCGTGAGTTTTCGGGTCTTGGTAGTGTGTTTTCTTCTGGTATTTGGCAAAGTGTATGTGCTAAGCGGCACTTATTATATTTCTTTTATATCATTCCGCTGTTATTTTACCTTTTGTTCATGAAAGTGTATATTCTGCATTGTGTTAGGCTTACCTAGTCACGAAGACTAGGTGCCGTCATGACATGTTCACGATTCGTGAACTAGGGTCATGACAAGTTAGCTCTAGGTTCATAGGAGTCACGGGACACAGATCGATTATTTAGAGTCTCGCTGATCAATACGGAGACGTGTGTATTTATCTATGAGAGGCTATGTAACTGTTTAGGAAACTCTTCATTTCTTTGAATTCCTTGTCGTGCGATATGTTTGCACCAAATCTAAACATCTGTTTTCTACTCTCTCACAGATGTTGAGAACACGTGCTACTCGTGAGGATCATGCACACGCACCCCCAACTGCTGCCGCCAGAGGTTGGGGCCGTGGTAGGGGTCGAGGACGCGCCCGAGGTGCAACGACCATCCGCGCGTGCTGCCACTGAGGCACCACGGTGGATCAGGTTGGAGCGTGGGCACCTGGTACACCAACTACAAGTGCGACTACTCCAGCACTCCAGGAGATCCTGGCCCAGTTCATGAGCATGTATACTACTTTAGCTCAGGCGGGGTTGCTTCCTCTCACTGCAGGTACATCTCAGGCTGGGGGAGGGGCCAAGACTCCCGCAGCCGTTACACCTGAGCAGCGAGTGCCCGTGGGGCAGGTTCCAGAGATTATTACTATGCCTCTTGTCGCCCCAATACAGCCCGGAGGTGGGCCAACCGCCTCCAAGGACGAGCAGCGTATATTGGAGAGGTTCAAGAAATATGATCCCCCAGTGTTTAGTGGCTTGGCATCGGATGATGCACTGGGATTTCTGGATGAGTGTAATCGTATCCTTCGTACTATGGGTATAGTGGAGACCAGTGGGGTTTCCTTTACTATTTTTCAGCTTCGTGAGGCCGCTTATGATTGGTGGCGCACGTATGAGTTGGATAGTCCAGATGAGTCTGCCTCGTTGACATGGACACAGTTTCCTGATATGTTTTTTAGGGAGTTTGTTCCCCAGAGCCGTAGGGACACTTGGCGATCGGAGTTTGAGCGGTTGCGTCAGGGCTCTGTGACGGTATTGGAGTATGCTATCAGTTTCACCCGGTTAGCCAGGCATGCACCGGCCTTAGTAGCCACGGTCCAGGAGAGAGTGAGGAGTTTTATTAAGGGCCTTATTCCGTCGATCCGGTCCAACATGGCTAGGCAGCTGGAGACAGATGTACCATATCAGCATGCGATGAGTATTGTCAGGCGGATCGAGAGTATGCTCCCTAGAGAGCGAGGAGAGAGGGAGGCCAAGAGGTCTCGTGAGTCAGGTCATTTCTCTGGTGCCCGTACTTCAGCAGCCGGTCGTTTTGGCAGGGGTTATTCCGGTCACCCAGTTCATTTAGCATTGCCAGCAGCTGGTAGTACTCCAGCTCTTCCAGCACCTCAGGAGCCTTATTATGCTCCCCCAGTTTCCAGTATGCCTCCTACGCGGGGTACCTCGTCCTCCCAGAGATTGTTTTCAGTGCGGGGATACTCGCCATCTGGTTAGGGAGTGCCCCCGGCGTAGAAGAGGAGCGCCTCCACAGACTTTGCAGCCTCAGCGTGGTTCACAGGGTCATTAGGCCATCGTTCCAGCCCCAGCTGCCACCCCACCTGCCCAGCCAGCCAGGGGCGGGGATCAGGGTGCCAGAGGCCTCCCACGAGAGAGGGGCAGGCCAGATTTTATGCTATTCCTTATCGCGCTGCAGCTGTTGCCTACGATTCTGTTATCACAGGTATTATATTGGTTAGTCACAGAGAGGCATCGGTTCTATTCGATCCTGGTTGTACTTTTTCATATGTGACCCCCTATTTTGCTTCACATCAGGGTATGCCTCGGGATTCTTTGAGTGCCCCTATTTATGTTTCTACTCCGGTGAGAGATTCTTTGGTTGTGGACCGTGTGTATCGGTCGTGTTTGGTCACTATTTGTGATTTTGAGACCAGAGCTGTCACGACCCGGATTTTTCCCCCAACATCGGGATCGTGATGGCGCCTACTCATGGTAGCTAGGCAAGCCACTGTATTCATACTATCCTGTTTTTAACACAATATTAATTAAATAAATGCGGAATACTTTATCGAAATGGAAATAACAATTCACAAGATGAAAACCATACTGAAATCCTCTACCCAAGACGTGGAGTCACCAACTCACAAACTACTATGGAATACTACACATAGAAGTGTGAAGGAAATATAACATAATTCTGTTTGTCTCGGAACAATGAGACTACAGCTATTAACATAAATAAAGAAGGAGACGCCGGGCCTGCGGACGTCTGCAAGCTACCTCGGTCTCAAATGTGATCAACTCCCACGCAATCTATTTAATGCTGCTGCTGCTCCTGATCGTAACCTGGACCTGTGCAAAAACGCACAGAAGTGTAGCATCAGCACAACCGACCCCATGTGCTGGTAAGTGCCCGGCCTATCCCGCGAAGTAGTGACAAGCCTAGGACCAGACACCCACATAAACCTGTAGAATTCAATATACATATGTGTACCACAATATAACAAGAAATAATCAAGTATTAACACAATAAGCAATATCTTAAAGAATTCAACAAGTAACCACAGTTAATAATTTCGCAAGGAAAATCAAAGTGTAATGTAAACACAAGTAATATCAATTCAAGGAATAGCAAACAGTTGCACGGCATCACCCTTCGTGCTTTTACTCTCGTCCTCACCAAGTAAACAAATAGAGTACACGGCATCACCCTTCGTGCTTTATCACTCTTCCTCACCCAAATAACAATCAAATAAGTTCACAAGGAAAAACAAGGTGTAATGGAAACACAAGTAATATCAAGTCAAGAAATGGCAAATAGTTGCACGGTATCAACCAAATAAAATATAATGGAAAAACAAGTAATATTAATTCAAGAAATAGCAAGCAATTGCACGGCATCACCCTTCGTGTTTTTACTCTCATCCTCACCAGATAGACAAAATAAGTACACGGCATCACCCTTCGTGCTTTTACTCTCATCCTCACATCCATAGTACGGCATGATCCTTCGTACATGGTTCAATAACAAGGCACGGCATGATCCTTCGTGCATAATCAATAAATAAACATGGCACGGCATTAACCTTCGTGCATAAATAAATAAAACATGGCACGGCATCACCCTTCGTGCATTATCACTCTTCCTCACCCAAATAACAATCACAGTTAAGGGTAAAGAAAGAAACAATAATTCATAATCCGTCCCATCAAGGGCAATCAATAATAATCTTCACAACAAGTCCCAACCAGGGAGAACAATAACAATTCATCTGTAATATATCTCAAAATAATTATTTTCCAACGACTCACGGTCATACTAGACGCCGGTGTATGGATGCTCGTCACCACAGCCCATACACCGCACTCGATCACATAACACATAGCACATAATCCTATTCCCTCAAGCTAGGATAGAACAAACACTTACCTCGAATGCTTATGAACAATTCAATCCGTGGAAATGTCTTTTCTTTCAATTTGGCTCCAATCCAACCGTATCTATACACAATTGATTTAATATCATCAATTCTACTCAACAAACTAATTCTTAATACCAAATAACACTTTTACAACATTCTGCCATGAATAGTAAATTTCAACCCCGGGCCCACATGGTCGGAATTCGGGGTTAGGACCAAAATCCGGTTACCCATCCCCCACGAGTTCATGTATATAATTTGTTTCAAAATCGGACCTCAATTCGAGGTCCAATTCCCCAATTTATGAAAAACCCTATTTTCTAATAAAAACAAGAATTCTACCATGAAAATCATTGATTTTTAATGAAAAACATGTTTAATGATGTTAGGAATTGAAAGAATTAAGTAAAAAGTGACTTACAATCGTTTTGATGAAGAAGAAATCCTTGAAGAATCGCAAATGGGTGTTTTGTTTTTGTAAAATGTGAAGAAATGACTGAAATTCGTGTTTTTCAGGTCTTTGTGTTCGCATTTGCGAACATGGGTTCGCAATTGCGAACCCCGACCAATTTCTGGAGTTTGAAAATTAAGCTAAGGCTGAGAAGTTCGCATTTGCGAACATTTGTTCGCATTTGCGAACAGTTCGCATTTGCGAACTAATGTTCGCATTTGCGAACACATGCTGTATAAGGCAGTGTTCGCATTTGCGAACAATGGTTCGCATTTGCGAACCAAGGCAATGTTGGGGAATGTTCGCATTTGCGAACTTTTGTTCGCATTTGCGAACATAGGCTGGCACTGGGGACCTTCGCAAATGCGAACATTTGTTCGCATTTGCGAACAAGGCTGGGCCAAAGGGGACTTCGCATTTGCGATGATTGTTCGCATTTGCGAGCCTGTCCCTTTCGCAATTGCGAGATATACTTCGCAATTGCGAAGCCAACAGCTGGGTGAAAAACCAGCAGTTCAAAAATTCAGAATTTCATCCAACGGCCTATCAAATCTTTACCCGAGCCCCCGGGCTCCAAACCAAACATGTACACAACCTCAAAAACACATTATGGACTTGTTCGTGCGATCATATCGCCAATATCACTTCGTTTTAATCAAATCGAGCCTCAAACTCATGATTTTCATACTTTTGATTTTCAAAACTTCTTAACTTGGAACTCAAGGTCCAAAACATCTCAAACGACATCCAAATGTCACCAAACTTTACGGAAATCACATATATAATATTTAAGACTTGTACCGGGCGTCGGAACCAAAATACGAGCCCGATACCAAGGTCTATTAATTTATTTCCTTTAATAATTGCATCAAAAACAATTTCACATAAAAATTCATAACTTGGGCTCCAGGCCTCAGAATTCGACTCCGGACACATGTCCAAGTCCCATATTTTCCTACGGACCTCTCGGGACCATCCAATCTCGGGTCCGGATCCGTTTACCAAAAATGTTGACCGAAGTCAACCACATCAATATTAATATCATTTTTATCCAAATTTCTCATAGAATTCATATTTTCTATCACAAAATCTTTCCGGCTACATGCTCGGATCGTGCACGTAAATCGAGGCAACATAGAATGAGGTCTTCAAGGCCTCAGAAGCTCGAAATTATTAATAAAATAAGTGATGACCCTTTGGGTCGTCACAATCTCCACCTCTAAAACAACCGTTCGTCCTCGAACGGACAAAGGAAAGAAGTACCTGAGTCAGGGAACAAGTGTGGGTAACGGCTCCGCATATTAGACTCGGACTCCCAGGTCGATGCCTCAGGAGGCTGACCTCTCCACTAAACACGCACAGAAGGATAACTCTTCGACCTCAGCTGTCGAACCTGCCTGTCTAGAATAGCCACCGGCTCCTCCTCGTAGGATAGATCATTGTCCAATTGGACAGTACTGAAGTCTAACACATGTGTGGGATCGCCGTGGTATCTCCGAAGCATAGATACGTGAAAAACTGGATGCACGGCTGATAAGCTAGGCGGCAAAGCTAATCTGTAAGCCACCCCTCCCACTCTGTCTAGAATCTCAAATGGGCCAATATACCTAGGGCCGAGCTTGCCCTTCTTCCCAAACCTCATCACGCCCTTCATAGGCGACACCCGGAGCAATACTCGTTCACCAACCATGAAATCTACATCTCGAACTTTACGATCCGCATAAGTCTTTTGCCTAGACTGAGCTGAACGCAATCTCTCCTGAATAGTCTTGACCTTATCCAAGGCCTCCCGAACTAAGTCTGTTCCTAACAACCGAGCCTCTCCGGTTCAAACCATCCAACCGGTGATCGACACCGCCTACCATACAACGCCTCATACGGGGCCATCTCGGATGCTAGATTGGTAACCGTTATTGTAGGCGAACTCGCTAACGGCAGAAACCGGTCCCACGAGCCTCCGAAATCAATAACACGAGGCTCGAAGCATGTCCTCGAGAATCCGAATAGTCCTCTCGACCGGCCATCCGTCCGAGGATGAAATGCCGTACTTAACTGAACTCGGGTGCCTAACTCCTGCCGAACCGCTCTCCGGAACCGCGAGGTAAACCGTGTACCCCGATCGGAGATAATAGATACCGGCACCCCATGGAGACGAACAATCTCCCTAATGTAAACCTCCGCTAACCTCTCCGACGAGTAGGAGACAGACATTGGAATAAAGTGTGCTGACTTGGTCGGCCTATCAACAATGACCCAAATAGCATCAAATTTCCTCCGAGTCAAAGGAAGTCCCAGTAACGAAGTCCATAGTGATCCGCTCCCATTTCCACTCGGGAATTTCAATCCTCCGGAATACACCACCAGGTCTCCGGTGCTCATATTTCACCTGCCGACAATTTAGACACCGAGCGACATACGCAACGATATCTTTCTTCATTCTGCGCCACCAATAGTGTTGCCGTAAGTCCTGGTACATCTTCGCGGCGCCCGGGTGAATAGAATACCGCGAACTGTGGGCCTCTGCTAAGATCAACTCTCGAATCCCTTCAACATTGGGCACACAAACTCGACCCTGCAATTTCAATACCCCATCATCATCTAGGTTTACCCGTGTGGCACCTCCCCGCTGTACTGTATCTCTCAACTCACGCAAATGAGGATCATCAAATTGCCTCTCACGGATATGCTCTAATAAGGAAGAACAAGCGACCGTGCAGGCTAACACTCTGCTAGGCTCAGAAATGTCTAATCTCACGAACCGGTTGGCTAAGGCCTGGACATCTAGAGCTAATGGTCTCCGATTGACCGGAATATATGCAAGACTACCCATGCTGGCATACTTTCTACTCAATGCATCGGCCACCACATTGGCCTTACCCGGGTGATATAATATAGTAACATCATAGTCTTTTAGCAACTCTAACCATCTCCGCCGTCGTAGATTCAACTCCTTCTGTTTGAACAAGTACCGTAGGCTTTTGTGATCAGTGTACACCTCACATGTCACACCATATAGATAATGCCTCCGCTTGATCAAACATGAACCACTGCTGCTAACTCAAGATCATGAACCGGATAATTCTTCTCATGTATCTTTAATCGCCTCGAAGCATAAGCGATAACCTTACCATCCCGCATCAATACCGCTCCAAGCCCTATACGAGATGCGTCACAATAAACCGTATAAGGCCCTGCACCCGTAGGTAGTACCAACACCGGTGCGGTGGTCAAGGTCGTCTTGAGCTTCGAAAGCTCGCCTCACACTCTCTGACCACCTGAAACTGGACACCCTTCCGGGTCAACCTTGGTCATCGGGCTGCAATAGAAGAAAACCCTCTACAAAACGACGGTAGTAACCTCGCTAATCCCAAGAAACTCCGTATCTCGGTCACCGAAGCTGGTCGAGGCCAATCTTGGATCGCCTCAATCTTCTTTGGGTCTACCCGAATACCCTCCACGGATACAATGTGACCCGGAAATGCTACCGAACTCAGCCAGAACCCACATTTTGAAAATTTGGCATATAGTCGATTATCCTTCAGAAGTCTGAAGAACCACTTCGAGGTGCTGCTCGTGCTCTTCCTGGCCGCGGGAGTATACCAGGATGTCATCTATGAAGACTATCACGAACGGATCTAAGTAAGGCCTGAATACCCGATTCATCAACTCCATGAATGCTGCCGGGGCATTGGTCAACCCGAAGGACATGACCAAGAACTCATAATGCCCATATCTAGAGCGAAAGGTCGTCTTAGGAATGTCAGCCGCCCTGATCTTCAGCTGATGGTAGCCTGACCTCAAGTCTATCTTAGAGAATACCCTCGCTCCCCGGAGCTGGTCAAACAAATCATCAATCCTCGGCAGTGGATATCTATTTTTAATAGTCACCTTGTTTAACTGCCGGTAATCAATACACATCCGCATCGAGCCATCCTTCTTCTTTACAAATAATACAGGTGCTCCCCAGGGGGAAACACTGGGCCTGATAAAACCCTTCTCAAGGAGGTCTTGCAACTGATCTTTCAACTCTTTTAGTTCCGGCGGGGCCATACGATAGGGTGGAATAGAGATGGGCTGAGTGCCCGGTGCCAAATCAATACATAAGTCAATATCCCTGTCGGGTGGCATGCCCGGTAGGTCTGAAGGAAAAACCTCAGGAAACTCCCGTGCAATAGGGACTGAATCAATGGAAGGAACTTCTGCGCTAGAATCACGAACATAAGCCAAATAAGCTAGACACCCCTTCTCGACCATATGTTGAGCCTTAACATAAGAAATAACAGTGCGAACGGAGTGGCTTGAGGTTCCCTTCCACTCTAATCGGGGTGATTCCGGCAAGGCTAAGGTGACAGTCTTAGCATGACAATCAAGAATAGCATGGTATGGGGACAACCAGTCCATCCCCAATATGACATCAAAATCTACCATATCCAAGAGCAACAGATCAACACGGGTCTCAAGACCCCCAAATATAACTACGCACGAACGATGCACCCGATCGACTACAATGGAGTCACCCACCGGTGTAGCCACATAAACTGGAATATCCAGAGCATAGCTGGGCACGACCAAATACGGTGCGAAGTAGGAAGACACATAGGAATATGTAGATCCAGGGTCAAATAATACCGAAGCACCTCGCCACACACAAGAATAGTACCCGTAATCACGACATCTGATGCCTCTCGCCTCCGGCTCGGCCGGTAAAGCATAGAATCGCGGATCCGCACCTCCCTCTAAGCCGCGTCTCTAGGACGACCATCAACCGGCTGACCTCTACCTCCTGGCCGGACGGTCTCTGCCTCTACGGTCTCGACCTCCACCTCTAAAATCTCTACCCCCGCCTCCGGCTGGCTGGGCAGGCTGAGGGTCAGCCGGGGCCCGAATCATAGGACGAGGACCTCGCCGCCGAGAGTTGCCCGCCGCTATAGGGCAATCCCTGATAAAATGACCCGGGTCACCACAACCGTAGCAACTCTTAGACCGATAGGGCTGCTGGCCCCGACGACCGGAATGGCCTCCACGAACACTCGAAGAGGCCGAGCATTAATAGGAGACTCTGGTCCGAATAATGCCCCCGAGAACCACGATCACCTGATCCACCCTGCGAAGCCCGAAGGGCGGAATGAAAAGGCCCGGAGGACCGGCCTCTATCAAAGGATTCTCTGCTACCAGAGGAAGAAGCACCAAACCTACCCGAATGACGAGGCCTCTTATCCGAAGAATAACCGCCTCCCCTAGCAAGAGCCATCTCAACTCTGCGTGCTGCATTAGCTGCCTCCTGAAATGATATGTCACTCCCCACGCCCATAGCCATCCGGAGTCTAATCGGATGATTAAGCCCATCTATAAACTTGCGGACCCTCTCCCGCTCAGTGGGAAGTATCACCATTGCATGACGAGCCAAGTCGATAAATCTCGTCTCATACTGTGTAACTGTCATAGTGCCCTGATGGAGGCGCTCAAACTGCCTCCGAAGTACATCCCTCTGAGTAGCAGGGAGAAACTTCTCCATAAATAGTTCCGCAAACCGGTCCCATGATAAAGCTGGGGACCCTGCTGGTCGAGTCAAGCAATAATCTCTCCACCAAGTCTTGGCGGATCCTGCAAGTCTGAAGGTACAGAAGTCAACTCCGTTTGTCTCCACGATCCCCATAGTCTTGAGAATCTCATGGCAACTGAATAAGAAATCCTGAGGATCCTCTGATGTGGCACCGCTGAAAGTAGTGGTAAACAGCTTGGAGAACCGATCAAGTCTCCATAAGGAATCAGAAGTCATGGCCGCTCCATCTCCGGCATGAGCCGTGGTACTCGACTGAGTGGCCACAGCTGGCTGAACCACTGGTGCCTGAGGCTGAGGAACTACTGGCTCCGGAGTACGAGCAATAGGAGTCTGGGCACCTCCTCCAGCCTGAGAAGCGGTTGGTGCAACTGATAATAAACCTGCTCTGGCAACACTGTCCATAAATCCTGCTATCCTGACCAAAGCCTCCCGAAGATCCGGGGTAAATAAAGCCTCTCCTGGGACCTGAGCTGGGCCCACTAGAGCTGCTGGGACTAGAACCTCCTCGTCAATCTCAATATGAGGCTCCACCTCTGGAATAGCTATCGGGGGCTGAGCTCTACCCCTACCACGGCCTCTGATACGGCCTCGGCCCCCGCCCTCGCAGGAGCCGCCCGGGGCTCGGGCTGCTGGTCACCGGACGAAGAAGCGCGTGTCCTCACCATCCGCGAAAGGACATAATAGAAATTCAATCAGTAATCGAGGAACAAGTCGCACGACAAGAAAGAACAAATGAGAGACTTTTTCCTAACTCAATAGACTCTGGAGGACAAGTACAGACGTCTCCGTACCTACCTCTCAAACTCTACTAAGCTTGTTCGTGAGTGGTGAGACCTATGTAACCTAGAGCTCTGATACCAACTTGTCACGACCCGGATTTTTCCCCCAACATCGGGATCGTGATGGCGCCTACTCATGGTAGCTAGGCAAGCCACTGTATTCATACTATCCTGTTTTTAACACAATATTAATTAAATAAATGCGGAATACTTTATCGAAATGGAAATAACAATTCACAAGATGAAAACCATACTGAAATCCTCTACCCAAGACGTGGAGTCACCAACTCACAAACTACTATGGAATACTACACATAAAAGTGTGAAGGAAATATAACATAATTCTGTTTGTCTCGGAACAATGAGACTACAGCTATTAACATAAATAAAGAAGGAGACGCCGGGCCTGCGGACGTCTGCAAGCTACCTCGGTCTCAAATGTGATCAACTCCCACGCAATCTATTTAATGCTGCTGCTGCTCCTGATCGTAACCTGGACCTGTGCAAAAACGCACAGAAGTGTAGCATCAGCACAACCGACCCCATGTGCTGGTAAGTGCCTAGCCTATCCCGGCGAAGTAGTGACAAGCCTAGGACCAGACACCTACATAAACCTGTGCAATTCAATATATATATGTGTGTACCACAAAATAACAAGAAATAATCAAGTATTAACACAATAAGCAATATCTTAAAGAATTCAACAAGTAACCACAGTTAATAATTTCGCAAGGAAAATCAAAGTGTAATGTAAACACAAGTAATATCAATTCAAGGAATAGCAAACAGTTGCACGGCATCACCCTTCGTGCTTTTACTCTCGTCCTCACCAAGTAAACAAATAGAGTACACGGCATCACCCTTCGTGCTTTATCACTCTTCCTCACCCAAATAACAATCAAATAAGTTCACAAGGAAAAACAAGGTGTAATGGAAACACAAGTAATATCAAGTCAAGAAATGGCAAATAGTTGCACGGTATCAACCAAATAAAATATAATGGAAAAACAAGTAATATTAATTCAAGAAATAGCAAGCAATTGCACGGCATCACCCTTCGTGCTTTTACTCTCATCCTCACCAGATAGACAAAATAAGTACACGGCATCACCCTTCGTGCTTTTACTCTCATCCTCACATCCATAGTACGGCATGATCCTTCGTACATGGTTCAATAACAGGGCACGACATGATCCTTCGTGCATAATCAATAAATAAACATGGCACGGCATTAACCTTCGTGCATAAATAAATAAAACATGGCACGGCATCACCCTTCGTGCATTATCACTCTTCCTCACCCAAATAACAATCACAGCTAAGGGTAAAGAAAGAAAACAGTAATTCATAATCCGTCCCATCAAGGGCAATCAATAATAATCTTCACAACAAGTCCCAACCAGGGAGAACAATAACAATTCATCTGTAATATATCTCAAAATAATTATTTTCCAACGACTCACGGTCATACTAGACGCCGGTGTATGGATGCTCGTCACCACAGCCCATACACCGCACTCGATCACATAACACATAGCACATAATCCTATTCCCTCAAGCTAGGATAGAACAAACACTTACCTCGAATGCTTATGAACAATTCAATCCGTGGAAATGTCTTTTCTTTCAATTTGGCTCCAATCCAACCGTATCTATACACAATTGATTTAATATCATCAATTCTACTCAACAAACTAATTCTTAATACCAAATAACACTTTTACAACATTCTGCCATGAATAGTAAATTTCAACCCCGGGCCCACATGGTCGGAATTCGGGGTTAGGACCAAAATCCGGTTACCCATCCCCCACGAGTTCATGTATATAATTTGTTTCAAAATTGGACCTCAATTCGAGGTCCAATTCCCCAATTTATGAAAACCCCTATTTTCTAATAAAAACAAGAATTCTACCATGAAAATCATTGATTTTTAATGAAAAACATGTTTAATGATGTTAGGAATTGAAAGAATTAAGTAAAAAGTGACTTACAATCGTTTTGATGAAGAAGAAATCCTTGAAGAATCGCAAATGGGTGTTTTGTTTTTGTAAAATGTGAAGAAATGATTGAAATTCGTGTTTTTCAGGTCTCTGTGTTCGCATTTGCGAACATGGGTTCGCAATTGCGAACCCCGACCAATTTCTGGAGTTTGAAAATTAAGCTAAGGGTGGGAAGTTCGCATTTGCGAACATTTGTTCGCATTTGCGAACAGTTCGCATTTGCGAACTAATGTTCGCATTTGCGAACACATGCTGTATAAGGCAGTGTTCGCATTTGCGAACAATGGTTCGCATTTGCGAACCAAGGCATAATGGGGAATGTTCGCATTTGCGAACATAGGCTGGCACTGGGGACCTTCGCAAATGCGAACAATTGTTCGCATTTGCGAACAAGGCCGGGCCAAAGGGGGCTTCGCATTTGCGATGAATGTTCGCATTTGCGAGCCTGTCCCCCTTCGCAATTGCGAGAAAACTTCGCAATTGCGAAGCCAACAGCTGGGTGAAAAAAACCAGCAGTTCAAAATTCAGAATTTCATCCAACGGCCTATCAAATCTTTACCCGAGCCCCCCGGCTCCAAACCAAACATGTACACAACCTCAAAAACACATTATGGACTTGTTCGTGCGATCATATCGCCAATATCACTTCGTTTTAATCAAATCGAGCCTCAAACTCATGATTTTCATACTTTTGATTTTCAAAACTTCTTAACTTGGAACTCAAGGTCCAAAACATCTCAAACGACATCCAAATGTCACCAAACTTTACGGAAATCACATATATAATATTTAAGACTTGTACCGGGCGTCGGAACCAAAATACGAGCCCGATACCAAGGTCTATTAATTTATTTCCTTTAATAATTGCATCAAAAACAATTTCACATAAAAATTCATAACTTGGGCTCCAGGCCTCAGAATTCGACTCCGGACACATGTCCAAGTCCCATATTTTCCTACGGACCTCTCGGGACCATCCAATCTCGGGTCCGGATCCGTTTACCAAAAATGTTGACCGAAGTCAACCACATCAATATTAATATTATTTTTATCCAAATTTCTCATAGAATTCATATTTTCTATCACAAAATCTTTCCGGCTACATGCTCGGATCGTGCACGTAAATCGAGGCAACATAGAATGAGGTCTTCAAGGCCTCAGAAGCTCGAAATTATTAATAAAATAAGTGATGACCCTTTGGGTCGTCACAAGAGCTGATCTATTGTTGCTCGGTATAGTTGATTTCGATATTATTCTGGGCATGGACTGGTTGAGACCAGAGCTGATTTCTATTGTGGACTTATTGTTGCTCGCTCGGTATGGTGAGTGCCCCTATCACAGCAATGCTTTTTTTACTCTTTAACAGAGGATCTCTCTTTATAAACTTACCTACAGAGTGAGTCATCACTAACAAACAGTTTCTGGAAATTGATACACAGACAGAAAGACCCACTTTTTGCGCTTGCGCTAGGTCAGTACCAGATATAAGCCAAACAGCAACCTAGGATTAGTAGAAACAACGCTTTTGATGTCTAAACCAAGTTGTAAGAAATTGATACACTAATTGAGGCTTCTTGTTGTAAGAAATTGATGACTTCCTCATTCTTTGATTATAGATGTTCTTATCTCAACCTTCATTCTTTTACACAGTGAACCAATTCAATTGTTACATGTTGTATTGTATCGTATTATTATTTTAAGTACAATGTTTTTTTTGCTTGTTACTTAATTTTTATTATATAGTATCGCTAAATCCGTCATTACGTAATGATGAAATGTACCACTTTATAATTTTACCATTCATTATTATAAAATAATTTTATTTTATCATTTACTTTACTTTTTTATAAAATAAACCTACCATGTATCATAATTTTTCTTTATAATATTGCAAGTTGATTCTTGATATTGATGGTGCGTGATATCATAAAATAATAGCAAACGATATAATCTGGTCAAACATTATATTTATTAAAGGATACAATATTATATAATACAATACAATACGATACTTTATGAAATAATGTGTAACAACCCTCCGAAGAAGCTGTTAAAAGCTTACTTACTTCTTTATTAAGAGAATGAATTTCTCAGCGTTGAATAAACTCACTATGAATCTTAGACCATTATTTGTTTCGTACGAGCTACTTTAATATCAATTGGATATGCATCTTTCATTTTATTGGAAAAATTACCTAGAATTTTACTGAATACTGTTTCGTTTTCTTTGTAATGTTAGGTTGATTATTTTTTACTTTTTTTTAAATAGCGATATTCCAGATAATTGTAAGATAATCTATATTCTATATCTATATTATATTAAAAACACGAAAGTCCTTAACAAAATGTTGTTCGCTTTTTTTATCCTATAAAAATAAATTGAACATTACATGAAATACACTCCCAAAGCGCGTACCCTAAAACTAGTCTATATTATTATAAAAGTACGAATAATTTAGGTTAAATGTTGAACGATTAAAATATCCTTGAAACATTGATCGACTTTTATAACCTTATTTATTTGTATAATTTAAGGATATAATTGTAAATTATCTTCAACTAATTTTTCTTTCCATTTAAATTACGCATACATTAATGCCACATAATTGGCTTTGGGACAAATTCTACATGCCTATTTATTTTTAAGTCTTTTCCTTACCTATTTTGTTTACGGTTGGTTTCTTTAGCTTAACTTTTTTTTTAAGCCTTTTTCTTTTTTTACAAGAATATTTTTCTTTATTTATCTTATCCCATAAAATTCAGTCTAGCCAACGTTTTTCCTGTAGCCGTTTCCTTGTTTGACAACAATATTTTTCTTTATTTTATCTTCTCCCATAAAATTTAGCTTAATTGTACGAATCCATGTCGGAAAATAATAAATCATTTATTCCTATAAAAGATAATATGGTTCCACATTGTTCATTATTCTCTAAAGGTTTTGGCATAAAACGGAGTAATTTTCTACAATGGTATTATTACTTTCTCTTTATTGTTCCCGTTTTTCGTAATTGAGTAATATTTTAGGGTCACGTATATGAACTAGAGAGAAAAACAACGACATCTTAACTTTTATTGTAATTATTTTTTGTGTCATACTTCTTTGTTCTTCGGCGTAGTTTTTAGTTTTACATATCAAAGCCTTTTACATTGAAGTAGTATTATGTTTAAATTGTATAGCTTTACAGATTAATGGTTTATTTCATTTCAACTAATGTTAGTGTAACAATATTAATTTTCAGCTATTACATAATATTTTGCAGCTTTTACTTATATATTGCAGGTATTTCGCGCAGTATAATGGAATCGAATTTGGAAAAACAATATGTCCCAATAAATAACCTTAAACATTATGATGTTGAATGTGTAATTAAGGTATTGGTTATTCGAAGAGGGCCAATAATAAAACATAAGAACGACAAAGGAGATGGTTTGCGTTGGCATTAACATTTCTTGACGAAGAGGTAGGCTTATTTTGTATATTATTTTGATTTAATTTATTACTTATTTGTATATAATTAATCTAAAAGTATTTTTATATTAATTTATTGGGGAAAAAGATCCAGGCAGTACTCTTCAATAAAATGTTGAAGATTGGATAAATTTATTTCACCAAAACAAAACCAACTACATTATAAATGATCGCGTGAAGGCTGCTAATTCTACCTATTTATCTGTGCTCAAGGAGTTGGAGATATCTTTTAGCAATTATACTACAGTTACGGAATGCACCAACGACTTTTCCACCACAAAATTTTCGAATAATTTTCTATCTTTAGAAGAGGCAACAAAATCCACCATCGGAACATTATTTGGTAATTTTCTTCTCGCTGTCTTTTGATAATACATTGGATACTTTTGTTTTGTTGTATTTAAGTTTCACATTAATTCCTTTTAATAGTTAGTTTGTAGCTTACGTGTGATTTCTCTTTATACTTTTCACAGACGTATTCTGCATACCGATGAAAGCAAAGGGACCATCAATGGTGAGAGAAAAAAGAGGCTCGAAATAATAGTTACAGATAAAACATAAGTAAAAATTAGTTAAGCTATTTAATTTTTATATTAAGTAGTTACAACAGATAAAATATTTACTTATTTCTTGCACAGTTAATACATATTTCAATTGTAAAATTTAGGTATGATCGTAAAACTATAACCATGTGGGGTGAGCTAGCTGAAAAAGATGAAAAAATTCTACAACAACTGATAGATGAGAAACCTGTTGTAGCATTTTGTGATGTAAAAGGGTCGATTTTTCAATGTATTATATAAGAAGTTTTTATAAGCACAATTAATTCTTTATCAATTAAATTTATACTAAGCTTTATTTATCTTTTGTGATTAGGGAATTTTGGTATATCTACGGCTCATATTAGTAGTGTGTTGATCCACCCGACATTTCAAAGAGCAAAAGAGATGCAAAATTGGTAAGATATGACATTATTTATTGACCCTAAATATTACTTCATAAGATGCCAAAAAATATGTAATAATCTATTAAATTTCTTATTTACAGACATGATGGTATGAAAGCGCAAAATAAATATATTACTTTAATGCCATCTAAGCTAAATAGAGAAGCTAAAGAAGTGAAGATCAAAGATATCATAAATTGTTCATCTACAACTATGAAGGTATGTTTTGTCAAATACTTTAGAAAAACTCCTTTTGAACGTGCTAAACATAATTAAATAATTGTTATTTTTAGGATTCATATTGTAGATTAAATGCACGAATAACAATGCTTGTAGACAAAGATGAGCCGTGGTATTCTTCTTGCAAGAAATGCTATAAGAAAATAATATTAAAAATAAAATTGCAAATTGTATCAGTTGTATGTCAAAAAAAGTCAGAATGGTACATACACAAAAAATATCGTCTACAAAGAAGTCTTAGATAAGCTATTATCGCATTGCATATTCATAAACTATCTGTGCATAATATTATGTCATAATAATTTTGCAGGTTCGAGCTATGATATCCAATCCGTTAGACTTCCAATATTATGCTAATATATATAATAACATTTCTTGTCATTTTAAAATATGGCGGCTTTACATACGCATATATTTTAAGGGTTGTTTTATTATTGATATTTATCTTATTCATTTAATTTGGTGCCCCTTCAAATAAAGAATTAACTAAATCATCACGTGTCATTATAAACGTGCAATGACATACATAATAACTAGTTATATTAAAAGCACGAAGGCCGTTAGCGAAATGTCGGTCATCTTTTTTACCCTTTAAAAAAAGAATATACACTAGACAAAATTGTCATTCAACTATTTTTCTAATATTAGGACTTCAAATTCACCAAAATTTTCTATATTATCTTTTCTTATTTAAACTACATAATACCATATTTGTATAAACAAAAATACTAGCAATATCAAATTAGAAACTAACGTGTGCTTTGAACTCCTATAAGGTTTAGGAGTGTTGTCTTTGTATAGAATTATTACCGGTTAATTTTTTCAAATTTTACTATTTTAGTAAAATAAAAAAGAATTATTGAAATTTTCTATACATCGTTAATCAAAACCTATAAAGCTAATAAGTTTACAAAATATAGGAATATAATTTTTAAAATAGTTATAATTATATTATATAATAAACTATAAGATATTTTAAATTTTTTGTTAAATTTATACATGTTAAAGCACGAATCTAATTTGATAATTGAAGCATAAATAAGATAAAAAAATTTATATAACGAAATTAATAGTAATAAATTGAACGTATTTCTTAAGAAATTTAAAGATGAAATAGTATAAAATAAGGTATATTATAAATAAGTCTTCAATGATAGCTTCATTAAATTTTTTATATTAAACTATATCGTAAATATTAACTCAACTGTAATTATTTTTAGACTTTGTAATTTCACGTTCATAATTATGGAAGTCTCCTATACACCGTAAATCAAACCAATAAATATATTAGGACGAGTAAAAATATTATATATAACTAAGTTTACAAATGACAAGACTATATTTGAAAATAATATAATTATATTAATAATACCTATAGTGTACTTTAAAATTTTTGTTGCGCTTTTACGCGTTAAAGCACAAACTCAATCAAATAAGTGAGGCATAAATAAGATATTGAAATATATCAGAATTATACTAATTTCGTATGTATTTTTAGAAGAAATTTAAGGATGAAATAATAAGAAAAATATGTATTGTGAATTTTTGTGTTAAAGGAGGAATACGAAAGAAAACTTTTTGTAAGGACTCCACCAATCCTGAGGGGTTTTTCTCTTCGACTAAGGCCTACCACAAATCCAAATGTGGGAAAATATGCTATGCTCCTACTCCTAACCTTTCTACTACGTCCAGGAGAGAGAAAGAGTAATTGGTTAAATCTTAATAGTAGCACTGGTGACTCGTGTGATAGAAAATAATCATATGAATTTCATGAGATGGAACTGTAGGGGTGCACTATTAGTGAAATTTAGACGCAGTTTTAGGTCTCTTCTAGACTATAATAGGTCTTCCTTAGTAGTTCTTTTCGAAACATACCTTTTACGCTCTCTCTCTCTCTCCTCTGTCTATCCCAACGGTAACTTCACCCAGCATCCCCCAAGCTCCCAACCCTCCTCCCCTCTTCCGGTGACCTCCCCCCTCCGGCGACCCCCCAGTAAGTCTCTCTCTCTCTCTCTCTCTCTCTCTCTCTCTCTTTTTCTCTCTCTCTCTGTCTCTCCTCTTCTCTCTCTGTGATGACCCAAAGGGTCATCACATATTTTTCTCTTCTGTTCCGTGCTTCCAAGGTCTTGAAAACCTTATTTTTTATTGCCACGATTTACGTGCGCAGTCCGGGCGCGTAGCCAAAAATTGTTTGTGTTAGAATATGTGAATTCTATGAAAAATTGAAGAATTTTGAAATTAATATTGATATAGTTGACTTCGGTCAGTATTTTTGGTGTAACGGACCAGGACCCGAGTTCGTACGATCTAAAGGTCCGTATAAAAATATGAGACTCGGGCATGTGTCCGGAGTCGAATTTCGAGGCCTAGAGCCCGAGATAAGAATTTTTTTGAAATTATTAAGGAAAATGAAAATGAAAATTGATTAAAAGACCATGGTAACGGGCTCGCATTTTGGTTCCGACGCCCGGTACATAGTCTTACATATTGTTTAAGCACTTCCTGCAAAGTATGACGGAAATTGAGCGTTGTTATGACGTGTTTTGAACTATGAGTTCCAAGTTTAAAAGTTTATGAAGTTTAAAAGAAGAAATCAGGAATTTGAGGCTTGATTCTATGAAAACGATGTTATATTGGCGATTTGATCGCGCGAGCAAGTTCGTGGTATATTTTAGAGATTGTGTGCATGTTTGGTTTAGAGCCCGAGGGCTCGGGTGAAAATTGGATAGGTCATGAGAGCAATTTTTGAATAAACCACAGCTGGTATTTTTCCTCAGCTGATATCTTTGCAAATGCGAAGAATCAATCGCAAATGCGAAGTTGGGCGGCCTGGGTAGGGATCGCTAATGCGATCCCAGGTTCGCAAATGCGAAGAGTCCCAAATTTAGCCTAACTTCGCAAATGCGAACACCCCCATCGCAAATGCAAACTCCCCTAGAATTAGCCTATGTTCGCAAATGCGAGCACCCCTATCATAAATGCGAACTCCCCCAGAATCAGCCTATGTTCGCAAATGCGAACAACTCATCGCAAATGCGAAAAGCCCAGATTTAACCTATGTTCGCAAATGCCAACACAAAACTCGCAATTTCCATGTCAACAGGCATAGGTTCGCATTTGCGAACTATTGTTCACATTTCCCATATCCGCACCTGTGCAATTTTATACTTAAGCGAATTTAGACCCTCTTTTCACCATTCTTTGAAAACACAAAACCCCATACATGATTATTCAAGAGCAGTATCACTCCAAATCACTTGTAAGTCGATTTTCACTCATTCTTTCAATTCCTAACATCATTAAACATGTTTTCCATATGAAATCAAAGGTTTTTATGGTTGAAATTGATGTTTTTGGGTAGAACCTAGATTTTTTATAAATTGAGGAGTTGGACCTCGATTTCAGGTCCGATTTCAATATAAATCATAAATTTGAACTCGTGAGGGAATGGGTAACCGGATTTTGGTCCGAACCCCAAGTTTCGCCCATGTGGGCTTGGGGGGCATTTTGGGAATTTTTGAGTAAAAGTTTGGGAAAACCATTTTTATGCATTCAAACCAATTCATATAGTGTTTATTAAAGTAATTGAACCAATTGAGATTAGATTCGAGCGAGTTGAAGGTTGAGTTACGAGGTAAAGCGATAGTAGAAGGTTAAGTGGACTTCAAAACTTTGAGGTAGGTGTTTGATCTATCCTAGCTTGAGGGAATAGGATTAGGGTATTATAATTTGCTAATTGCTAAGTGATCGAGTGCGGTGTATAGGCGTGGTGACGAGCATCTATACACCAGATTTTATCATGACCGTGCGTCTTTGTTTGTATATGTTTGTGAGATAATTTGGAACTCTTCTCAGCTAATATAAAAATTGCTATAAATATGAAGAGTCTGAGAATGAGCTATGAATAATAAATGTTTTGGAGCGTTGGCTTGAAGGATAATTACTGTTGAGTAGGAGATGAAAGTGTTGAACGAAATTATGATTAATCCCTTGCTGGGACCTTGTTGAAAGTTGTATTATTGTTCCCTTGACGGGACCGTATTGTTGATGTTGTTATTGCTCCCTTGCCGGGACTTTGTAATATTTGGGATACTCCCTTTCCACGATTGGTTATGTATTTTGTTGAAATAAGAAGGGATCGCGAGGCACGCCGCCCACCTATATATATACATATTATAAACTGGGATTGTGTGGCATGCCGACCACTTACATATTATAAACTGGGATTGTGTGGCACGCCGACCACTTACATATTATAAAATGGGATCGTGTGGCACGCTGACCACTTACATATTATAAATTGGGATCGTGTGGCACACCGACCACTTACATATTATAAATTGGGACCGTGTGGCACGCCGACCACTTACATATTATAAATTAGGATCGTGTGGCACGCCGACCACTTACATATCACAGTTTGGTATTTTGCGTCCGTATGTGAAAATTCTTGGTTTTATTGTTTAGTTATACTTCTTTGCGAATAATTTCTATACTTGACTGTGGCGTATCCCCCAGCATGTCCCTCCCCCTTTTTACTGCTTAAGTTGGTATATATGTATATGGAATTGCATAGGTTTATGTGAGTGTCTAGTCCTAGCCTTGTTACTACTTCGCTGGGATAGGCCAGGCACTTACCAGCACATAGGGTCGGATTGTGCTGATACTAAACTTCTGTGCCTTTTGCACAGGTCCAGGTTTTGAGCAGCAGTAGCAGCAGTAGTTCAGTAGCAGGATTGTTATACTTTCGAGACTGAGGTATCTTGTAGGCATCTGCAGGCCCGACATCTCTTCTTATAGTTTTCATTTTGCTGTAGTCTCATTGTTTCGAGACAGATGGTTATTATTTATCTCTTTCAGACCATTATGTGTAGTTCTCCTTAGTAGTTTTTGAGTTGTGACTCCACATCTTGGGTAGAGGATTTATTGTCGAGTATTTCACACTATTATTCAATTTTTATGAAAAAAACTTCCACAGTTAAAGTTATTGTTAATATTCTTGTTATTAAATTGAGAACATAATGCTTGTGTAAATGTAAAGGTGGTGAGTAAATAGGCTTTCCTAGCTACCACGAGTAGGCGCCATCACGATCCTGATGGTGGGGAATCCGGGTCATGACAAGTTGGTATCAGAGCACTAGCTTACCTAGGTCTCACAACTCACGAACAACTTAGTAGAGTCTGAGAGGTAGGTACGGAGACATTTGTACTTGTCCTCCAGAGTCTATTGAGTTAGGAAAAGTCTTTTATTTGTTCCTTCTTTTCGTGCGATTTGTTCCTCAAATACTGATTGAATTTCTACTCTGTTCTTTCGTAGATGGAGAGAACACGCGCTTCTTCATCCTTTGATCAGCAGTACGAGCCTCAGCCAGCTCCCGCAAGGGGTAGGGGCCGAGGTTGTGCCAGAGGGCATGGTAGGGGCAAAGCTTAGCCCCAGGTAGCGCTTCCTGATGTTGAGCCTCATGTTGACAATGGTGAGAATTTCTAGCCCCAACAGCTCCAATGGGCCCAGCTCAGGTCCCAGGTGAGGTCTTATTTACCCCGGATCTTTAGGAGGCTCTGGTCTGGATAGCGGGCTTTATAGACAGTATACATAACCAATCCCTGTTGCACCAGCCACTTCTCAGGCTGGAGGAGGGGTTCAGACTCTTTTTACATGTACTCCAGAGCTAGTAGCTCCCCAAGATCATGCAGCAGTAGTTCAGCCCGTAGTGGCCACTCAGACAGGCTCTACAGCTCAGGCCGGAGATGGAGCGGCCATGACTTCTGATGCTCTATGGAGACTTTTCACCACCACTTTCAGCGGTGCTCCATCAGAGGATCCCCAGGACTTCTTATTTAGTTGCCATGAGATTCTCAGGACTATGAGAATAGTGGAATCCAACGGGGTTGATTTTTGCACTTTCAGGCTTGCAGGATCCGCCAAGACTTGGTGGAGGGATTTCTGTTTGAATCGGCCAGCAGGGTCCCCAGCTCTGACATGTGACATGTTTATGGAGTTGTTTTTGGAAAATTTTCTCCCTGTTACTCAGCGGATGGCACTTCGGAGACAGTTTGAGCACCTCCAGCAAGATTCTATGACTGTTACCCAGTACGATATGAGGTTTGTGGATCTGGCACGTCATGCTATTGTGATACTCCCCTCAGATCGGGAGAGGGTCCGCAGGTTTATTTATGGATTAATTCAGCCGATCCAACTTCAGATGGCTATGGGAGTTGGGAGTGACATATCTTTTCAGGAGGTGGCTAATGCGGCCCGTAGAGTTGAGATGGCCCTTGCTTGGGGAGGTAGTCATGCTTCAGACAAGAGGCCTCGTCATTCTACCAGATTTAGTGGTGCCTTATCTGGAGGCAGGGATTCTTATAACAGGGGCCAGTCTTCCAGGCCTTTTTAGTTAGCTCTCCAGGCTTCATAGGGTGGTTCAGGTGATCGTGGCCCTTAGCAGTATCAGTCAGACCAGCAGCCTATTAGTGACCACCACTCCGTTACTCTCATCAGTCGAGGGATTACTTCACTTGCAGCGACCCGAGGCACATTGCCAGGTTTTGCCCTCGAGCATCGGGAAAATATTAGCAGCAGGGTCCTCACCCCATGATTTAGGCCCCAGCTGAAGCACAGCCTGCCCAGCCAGCCAGGGGCAGGGGTAGGAATCGTAAAGGTGGAGGTCGAGACCATAGATGTAGAGACCGTTCCGCCAAAGGTAGAGGTCAGCCGGTGGATGACCGTCCCAGAGACATAGTTCAGATAGGTGGTGTCGATCCTTTATTTTATACTTTACCAGCTAGGCCAGAAGTAGAGGCGTCAGATGTTGTGATTACAGGTACCATTCTGTTTTGCAATAGAGATGCTTCAATATTATTTGACCCTGGGTCTACATATTCATATGTGTCTTCCTACTTTGCACCATGCCTTATCGTGCTTAGCTATGCCCTAGACATTCCAATCTATGTGTCTACACACCAGTGGGTGACTCTATAGTAGTTGACCAGGTGCATCGTTCATGCATGGTTATATTTGAGGGTCTTGAGACCCTTGTAAATTTATTACTATTAGACATGGTGGACTTCAATGTTATATTTGGGATGGATTGGTTGTCCCCGTATCATGCTATCTTAGATTGTCATGCCAAGACAGTGACCTTGGCCTTGCCAGAAGCACCCCTACTAGAGTGGAGAGGGACCACAGGTCCCTCCACCCGCAATGTTATTTCATATATCAAGGCTCAATGCATGGTCGAGAAGGGGAGTCTAGCTTATTGTTTGCGACTCCAGCACAGAGGTTCCTTCTATTGACTCAGTTTTTATTGTACAATATTTTCCCAAGGGCTTCCCTTCAGATCTGCCGGGTATGCCATCCGACAGGGATATTGATTTCTGTATTGATCTGGCACCGGGCACTTAGCCCATTTCAATTCCACCGTATCATATGGCCCCGCTAGAGTTAAAAGAGTTAAAAGATCAGTTACAAGAATCACTAGAGAAGGGCTTTATGAGGCCTAGTGTTTCTCCTTGGGTGCACCGGTGTTATTTGTGAAGAAAAAGGACGGTTCGATATAGATGTGTATTGATTACCAACACTTAAACAAAGTGATGATAAAGAATAAGTATCCACTCTCGAGGATTGATGATTTGTTTTACCAGCTCTATAAGTGAGGGTGTTCTCAAAAATAGATTTGAGGTCTGGCTACCATCAACTAAAGATCAGGGCGACTGACATTCATAAGACAGCCTTATGCACTCGGTATGGGCACTATGAGTTCTTAGTCATGTCTTTCGGGTTGACCAATGTCCCAATAGCGTTTATGGAGTTGATGAACTGAGTGTTCAGGCCTTATCTAGATCTGTTCGTGATAGTCTTTATAGACAATATCCTGGTATACCCCCACAGCCAGGAAGAGCATGATCACCACCTTAGAGTGGTTCTTCAGACTCTGAAGGATAATCAACTATATGCCAAGTTTTCAAAATGTGAGTTCTGGTTGAGTTCGGTTGCATTTTTGGGTCATATCGTATCAGTAGAGGGTATCCAGGTGGACCTAAAGAAGATTGAGGCAGTCAAGAATTGGCCTCGACCAGCTTCAGTGCCCGAGATTCGGAGTTTCTTGGGATTAGCAGGTTATTACCGTCGGTTCGTAGAGGGGTTCTCTTCTATTGCAGCCCCAATGACCAGGTTGACACAGAAGGGTGCCCAGTTCAAGTGGTCAGATGAGTGTGAGGCGAGCTTTCAGAAGCTCAAGACAGCTCTGACTACGACACCGATGTTGATTTTGCCCATGGGTTCAGGGCCTTACACAGTCTATTATGATGCACCCCGTACTGGGCTTGGAGTGGTATTGATGCAGGATGGCAAGGTTATTGCATATGCTTCGAGACAGTTTAAAATCGATGAGAAGAATTATCCGGTTCATGACCTTGAGCTGGCAGTGGTTGTTCATGCCTTAAAAATTTGGAGGCATTATCCATATGGTGTGGCATGTGAGGTATACACGGATCACAAGAGTCTTCGGTATTTATTCAAGCAAAAGAGTTAAATGTGCGACAGAGGAGATGGTTAGAGTTGCTGAAAGATTATGATGTTACTATCTTATATCACCCGGTAAGGCTAATGTGGTGGCTGATGTGTTGAGTAGGAAGTCTGCCAGCATGGGTAGTCTCGCTTATATTCCGGTTAGCAAGAGACCACTTGCTTTAGATGTTCAGGCCTTAGCCATTCGATTTATGAGATTAGATATTTCTGAGCCTAGCAGTGTGTTGGCCTGCACGTTCGCTCATTCTTCTCTATTGGAGCGTATCCGTGAGAGACAGTTCGATGATCCCCATTTACGTGAGCTGAGGGACACTGTGCGGCGGGGAGGTGCTACGAAGGTAACCTTAGATGATGACGGAGTATTAAGATTTCAGGGGAGTGTTTGTGTGCCCAACGTTGATGGGATTCGAGAGTTGATCTTAGCAGAGGCCCATAGTTCTCGGTATTCTATTCACCCGAGCCTCACGAAGATGTATCAAGACTTGCGGTAGCAATATTGGTGGCATAGGATGAAGAAGGACATTGTTGCGTTTGTCGCTCAGTGTCTAAATTGTCAGCAGGTTAAATCTGAGCACCAGAGGCCTGGTGGTGTGTTCCAAATAATTGAAATTCCTGAGTGGAAATAGGAGCAGATTACAATGAACTTCATTACTGGACTTCCGTTGACTTGGAGGAAATTCGATGTTATTTGGGTTATCGTTGATAGGCTGACCAAGTAAGTACATTTCATTCCAGTATCAATCTCCTACTCATCTGAGAGGTTAGCAGAGATTTACATTCGGGAGATTGTTTGCCTTCATTGAGTGCCGGTGTCTATTATCTCAGAACGGGGTACGCAGTTTACCTCGCACTTCTGGAGAGCAGTCCAGCAGGATTTGGGCACCTAGGTTCAGTTGAGTACAACATTTCATCCCCAGACGGACGGTCAGCCCGAGAGAACTATTAAAATTCTAGAGGACATGCTCCGAGCTTGCGTCATTGATTTTGGGGGCTCGTGGGGCCAGTTTCTTCCATTAGCAGAGTTTGCCTACAACAACAGCTACCAGTCTAGCATTCAGATGGCTCCATATGAGGCGTTGTATGGTAGGCGATGTCAGTCTCTAGTCAAATGGTTTGAGCCGGGGGAGGCTCGGTTGCTGGGTACGGACCTAGTTCCGGAGGCCTTAGATAAGGTCAAGACTATCCAGGAAGGTTGCATTCAGCTCAGTCGAAACAAAAGAGTTATGCAGAACACAAGGTCCGATATGTGGATTTCATGATTGGTGAGCGGGTATTTCTCCGGGTGTCGCTTATGAAGCGCATGATGAGATTCGGAAAGAAGGTCAAGCTCAGCCCTAGGTATATTGGTCCATTTACGATCCTGGATCGAGTGAGAGAGGTGGCTTATAGACTTGCACTTCCACCTAGATTATCAGTCGTGCATCTGGTTATTCATGTATTTATTCTTCGGAGGTATCACGAAGATCCTACACATGTGTTAGACTTCAGTATTGTCCAGTTGGACAAGGATCTATGTTACGAGGAGAAGCCAATGGCTATTCTAGACAAGCAGGTTCGACAGTTGAGGTCGAAGAGTTTCCCTTCCGTACGTGTCCAGTGGAGAGGTGAGCCTCCTGAGGCATCGACCTGGGAGTCCGAGTCTGATATACGGAGTCGTTACCCATATTTGTTCCTCGACTCAGGTACTTCCTTCTCTTATCCATTCGAGGGCGAACGGTTGTTTTAGAGGTAGAGGATGTGACGACCCAAAGGGTCATCACCTATTTTCTGCATCTGTTCTGTGCTTCCGAGGGTCATTACCTATTTTCCTCATCTGTTTCGTGCTTCCGAGGCCTTGAAAAACTTCTTTTATATTGCCTTGATTTACGTGCATATTCAGGGCGCGTAGCCGGAAAATGTTTGTTTTAGAATATGTGAATTCTATGAAACATTTGAAGAATTTTGATATTAATATTGATATAGTTTACTTCGGTCAACATTTTTGGTAAACGGACTCGGGCCCGAGTTCGGACGGTTCCAAACGGTCCGTAGAAAAATATGGGACTCGGGCATGTGCCCGGAGTCAAATTCTGATGCCTAGAGCCCAAGATATGGATTTTTCTGTTAAATTGTTATTCAAAAATTATGAAGGAAAATGAATATGAAAATTGATTAAAAGACCGTGGTATAAGGCTCGTATTTTGGTTCCGACGCCCGGTACAAGTCTTACATATTGTTTAAGCACTTCCTGCAAAGTTTGACGGAAATGGAGCGTCGTTTGACATGTTTTGATCTATGAGTTCCATGTTTGAAAGTTTACGAAGTTTAAAAGAAGAAATCATGAATTTGAGGCTTGATTCTATGAAAACGATGTTATATTGGCAATTTGATCGCGCGAGCATGTTTGTGGTATGTTTTTGAGGTTGTGTGCATGTTTGGTTTATAGCCCCGAGGGCTCTGGTGAAAATTGGATAGGTCGTGAGAGCAATTTTTGAATAAACCACAGCTGGTATTTTTCCCTAGCTGATATCTTCACAAATGCGAAGAATCAATCGCAAATGTGAAGCTGGGCGGCCTGGGCAGGGATCGCAAATGCGATCTCAGGTTCGCAAATGCCAAGAGTCCCAAATTTAGCCTAAGTTCGCAAATGTGAACACCCCCATCGCAAATGCGAACCCCCCCAGAATCAGCCTATGTTCGCAAATGCGAACTCCCCCAAAATCAGCCTATGTTCGCAAATGCGAACAACTCATCACAAATGCGAAAAGTCCCAGATTTAGCCTATGTTCGCAAATGCGAACACGAAACTCGCAATTCCCATATCAACATGCATGGGTTTTCATTTATGAACTATTGTTCGCATTTCCCACATTCACACCTGTGCAATTTTATACTTAAATGAATTTAGACCCTCTTTTCACCATTGTTTCAAAACCCAAAACCCCATACACGATTTTTAAGAGCAATATCACTCCAAATCACTTGTAAGTCAATTTTCACTCAACTCTTTCAATTCCTAACATCATTAAACATGTTTTCCATATGAAATAAATGGTTTTTATGGTTGAAATTGATGTTTTTGGGTAGAACCTCGGTTTTTCATAAATTGAGGAGTTGGACCTCGATTTGAGGCCGATTTCAAAACAAATCATATATTTGAACTCGTGAGCGAATGGGTAACCGGATTTTGGTCTGAACCCTGAGTTTCGACCACGTGGGCCCGGGGTGTTTTGGGAATTTTTGAGTAAAACTTTGGCAAAAACCATTTTTATGCATTCAAACCAATTCATATAGTGTTTATTAAAGTAATTGAACCACTTGTGATTCGATTCGAGCGATTTGGAGGTTGAGTTACGAGGTAAAGCGATAGTTGAAGGTTAAGTGGACTTCAAGGCTTTGAGGTAAGTGTTTGATCTATTCTAGCTTTAGGGAATAGGATTAGAGTATTATAATTTTCTAATGTCTAAGTGATCGAGTGCGGTGTATTGGTATGGTGGCGAGCATCTATACACCGGAGTCTAGCATGACCGTGAGTCTTTGTTTGTACATGTTTGTGAGATAATTTGGAACTCTTCTAAGCTAATATAAAAATTGATATAAATGTGAAGAGTCTGAGAATGAGCTATGAAAAATAAGTGTTTTGGAGCGTTGGCTCGAAGGATAATTACTGTTGAGTAGGACATGAAAGTATTAAACGGAATTATGATTAATCCATGTTGGGACCTTGTTGAAAGTTGTATTATTGTTCCCTTGCCGGGACCGTATTGTTGATGTTGTTATTGCTCCCTTTCCGGGACTTAGTAATATTTGGAATACTCCATTGCCGCGATTTGTTATATATTATGTTGAAATAAGAAGGGATCGTGTGGCACGTCGTCCCCCGATATATATACATATTATAAATTGGAATCGTGTGGCACGCCGACCACTTATATATTATAAACTGGGATCGTGTGGCACGCCGACCACTTACATATTATAAATTGGGATCGTGTGGCACGCCAACCACTTACATATTATAAACTAGGATCGTGTGGCACGCCGACCACTTACATATTATAAGATGGGATCGTGTGGCACGCCAACCACTTACATATTATAAATTACGATCATGTGGCACGCCGACCACTTACATATTACATTTTGGTGTTTTGCGTCTGTATGTGAAAATTCTTGGTTTTATTGTTCAGTTATACTTCTTTACGGATAATTTCTATCCTTGATTGTGGCGGATCCCCCAGCATGTGCCTCCCCCTTTTTACTGCTTAAGTTGGTATATATGTATATGGAATTGCACAAGTTTATGTGAGTGTCTGATCTTAGCCTAATCACTACTTCGCTGGGATAGGCCAGGCACTTACCAGCACATGGGGTCGGATTGTGCTGATACTACACTTCTTTGCATTTTGAACAGGTCCAGGTTTTGAGCTGCAGCAACAGCAGTAGTTCACTTGCAGGATTTTTATACTTTCGAGACTAAGGTAGCTTGTAGCATCCGTAGGCCCGGTGTCTCTTCTTATAGTTTTTATTTTCCTGTAGTCTCATTGTTTCAATACAGACGGTTATTATTTATCTCTTTTAGACCATTATGTGAAGTTCTTCTTAGTAGTTCGTGAGTTGTGACTCCACATCTTAGGTAGAGGATTTATTGTCGAGTATTTCACACTATTATTCAGTTTTTAAGAAAAAGACTTCTGCAGTTAAATTTATTGTTAACATTCTTGTTATCAAATTGAGAACAAGATGCTTGTGTAAATGTAAAGGTTGTGAGTAAATTGGCTTTCCTAGCTACCACGAGTAGGCGCTATCACGATCCTGATGGTGGGGAATCCGGGTCATGACACTGTCTCTCCTTTGTCTCTCTCCTCTCTCTCTCTCTCTCTCTCTCTCTCTCTCTCTCTCTCTCTCTCTCTCTCTCTCTCTCTCTCTCTCTCTCTCTCTCTCTCTCTTTTCTTCACTACTCTAGTCCTCACCCCCTACCTGCCCCTGCCACCCCTAACCCCGGTGACCCCCCTCCGGCGACCCCCCAATAAGTTACCTCTCTCCTCTCTCTCTTTCCTCTCTTCCTCTCTTTTCTCCCCTCCACACACTATCTCCTCCTTATTCCCTCTTCTCTCTCGCCCCCCTGCCCCCTACCCTACCTCCTTCTTTTTTATGATTTTTAGGAAACCCCTCCCCTTTCCCGAGCTTGGCAGCCCCCCTCGTATTTTGGGGTCTATTGTGTGTGTGATTTTTAGGTACTAGTCATGGCGGACAAGGCGAGCATTCAGCGTAAAAAGCAAAGCATCACCAAACGAAACGTGAAAAAGCTAGCGGTAGTTGATATCGGGCGAATCAAAGTGTACTTCCAGGTTTTTCCATTGGGAGTTGGTACCTCCTGACATCTTATTTACTCTGTACACCTTTGTACGTTTTCTAGCTAAATATACTGTGTGTGGTTTACTCTGTCGATTCCTAGGTTGCATTATTTTGCGTATTTCGCTATAGTATGTGTGCACGCCACTGTTCTCTGTAATCGGTTGGAGGGATAGTGGCTGCGGCGGGGGATGGTAGTGTAAGTTCATGTCCTTGGGGGGAAGGGGTGGTGGCAGGGGTGGGTAGGGGGGCTGGGAGCAATTCTGCGGGTAAGGCGGAAGGCAAGGGTTGGAAGAGGGTAGCGGACACTCTTAGATTAAGGATCGGTCGTGGAAAATAGGCACCCTAATGGGAAAGTCCATTGAGTTGGCGAAGGTTCTTCAGAAGAGGAGGGTCAACATAGCCTGTGTCCAAGAGACTAGGTGGAAAGGGTCGAAGGCGATGAATGCAGACAGGTTTAAGTTGTGGTATTTTGGGGTCATAAGAGGTAAGAATGGAGTGGGAATCTTGGTGGATAGGGATTTAAGGGAGTCCGTGGATGAGGTTAGGTGAGTGCATGATAGGTTAATGTCTATTAAGTTGGTTATTGGGTGTTGCATCCTCAACGTCATCAGCTGTTGCGCGCCGCAAGTGGGCTTAGATGAGGAGGTTAAAAGGTGCTTTTGGAAGGGCTTGGATGATTTAGTGAGTAGTATTCCCCAATCTGAGAAGTTAGTTATTGGCGGGGACTTTAATGGTCATATTGGGGCTGATGCTGGTGTTTATGGTGAGGTACACGGTGGCTTTGGCCTTGAGGTTAGGAACGGGGGAAGCACGTCACTCCTTGATTTCGCTAGGGCTTCTGAGCTACTAATTGCGAACTCGACATTTCAGAAGAGGGAAGAGCATTTGGTCACCTTCAAAGGTTTGGCACCGAGGACTCAGATTGATTACCTCCTTCTGACAAGGAGCGATAGAGGCTTATGAAAGAACTGCAAGGTTATTCCGAGGGATTCGTTCTACTCTTCATAGACTCCTAGTGATGGATGTCGGCCTCTGGGTGAAGAGGAAGAGGAGGAGTGCTCAGGGACGACCGCATATTAGATGGGGTGCTTTGACTAAGGAGAAAGCCCAGGAGTTGGAGAGGAGGTTAGTTGAGGTAGATCTTGGAGAAGTTCTGGGGAAGCGGACGCAATATGGTCGGAGATGGCAAACTTGGTTAGAGAGGTAGCACAGGATTTTCTTGGGGTAGCCAAGGGCTATTCAGGCAGACATCAGGGTGACTGGCGGTGGAACAATGTAGTCTAAGAAAACGTGGAGGTGAAGAAGGGGGGGACAGGAAGTGAATAGGGAGATCTACAAGGTGGCGAGGATGGAAGCGAAGATGGTGGCTACAGAAGCTAAAAATGCGGCGTTTGGTCGCATGTATAAGGGATTTAGGGAGAAAGGCGGGGACATGAAGTTATTCCAGTTAGCTAAAGTAAGGGAGAGGAAGGAACGAGATCTTAACCAAGTCCGGTGCTTCAAGGACGAGGATGGTAGAGTTCTAATGTGAGAGTCTCAAGTCAAGCAGAGGTGGCAGGCGTACTTTCGAGATCTACTTAATGAGGAGGGGGATCAAAACAAAGAGCTAGGGGGGCTGGGGCATTCAGAGCATCATAAGGACCTTGGGTACTGCTAGCGCATTAGGGTGTAGGAGGTCATGAGGGCTTTGTGTAGGATGAGTAGGGGCCAAGCGATCGGGCCTAACAAGATTCTGGTGGAGTTCTAGAAATGCATGGGTAGGTCAGGAGCGGAGTGGCTCTCCAGGTTGTTCAATGCGATCTATAGGACCAAAAGGATGCCGGATGCGTACAGGTGGAGTACGGTGGTGCCCTTGTACAAGAACAAAGGGGATATCTAGTATTGCAACAACTATAGGGGTATCAAATTAATATGTCACACCATGAAGGTCTGGGAGCGGGTGAGAAAGGCGAGGATGAGGGATATGACATCTATATCGGTGAACCAGTTTGGTTTCATGTCGGGTCGCTCCACTACAGAAGCTATCCACCTTGTCAGAAGATTGGTGGAACAGTTCAGGGATAAGAAAAAGGACCTACACATGGTGTTTATCGACTTGGAGAAGGCTTATGACAATGCCCCAAGGGAGGTGCTATGGAGGTGTTTGGAGGCGAAGAGCGTGCCGGAAGCCTACATCAGAGTAATCAAGGACATGTACGATGGAGCTAAGACTAGGGTTAGGATGGTGGGCGGTGACTCAGACCATTTCCCGGTGGTTATGGGGCTCCATCAAGGATCAGCGCTTAGCCCTCTCCTGTTTTCCTTAGTGATGGATACTATAACCCAACATATTCAGGGGGATGTGCCTTGGTGCATGCTATTTGATGATAACATAGTATTGATAGACGAGATGAGGGTCGATGTGAATGAGAGGCTAGAGGTATGGAGACAGACTCTCGAGTCTAAGGGTTTCAAAATAAGCAGATCTAAGACTGAATACCTGGAATGCAAGTTTAGCGCCAAGCCGAGCGAAGTTGGCAGGGACGTGAAGATTGGATCTCAGGTCATCGCCAAGAGGGACAATTTTAGATATCTTGGATCGGTGATTCAGAGGGATAGAGATATTGACGGGGATGTTACTCATCCTATAGGAGTGGGATGGTCGAAGTGGAGGCTTGCATCAGGAGTCTTGTGTGACAAGAAAGTGCCACTAAAACTCAAGGGGAAATTTTATAGAGTTGTGGTTAGACCTGCCATTTTGTAGGGGCGGAGTGCTAGCTAGTGAAGAACTCTCATGTTCATAGAATGAAGGTTGCGGAGATGAGGATGCTTAGGTGGATGTGCGGACTCACCAGGTTAGATAAAAATAAGAATGAAGTTATTCAAGTGAAGGTAGGGGTGGCCCCGGTGGATGGGAAAATTGTGATGGCCCGGCCCGACATCACGAGAATTTCCACCCCGTTACCCCTTCATTTATATGTTTCATGTTTCTATATCGATGTTAGAGTCTATCGGGTGAGTTAGGAGTGATTCTGGTTGAAAATGAGGCATATAGCCTTTTGAAATGAAGCTTGTTTATGAAAAGTCAACCTGGAGTTGACTATGTGGTTAAAGAGCTCGGAATCTAATTCTGATGATTCGGTTAATTCCATGAGGTTATTTGTGACATAGGGGAGCGATCGGAATTGAATTTGGAGTTCCGGTGTAGAAATAGGCTTGAATTGGCTAAGGTTGAATTTTGGCAAAATCCGAACGGTAGGTGAGATTTTGATCCGGGAGTAGGAATGGAATTCTGACAGTTGTAGTAGCTTTTTTAGGTGATTTTGGATATGTTTGCAAATTTCCAAGTCATTCGGACATCGTTTGGTCGGGTTTTGATTGGATGTTGGTTTCGGAAGTTCTATATGAAACTTAGGCTTCAATTCGTTTTGATTCGATGATTTCGGTGTTTAAGGGCATGTTTTTATGAATGGAACAAGTTTGAATCGTGTTTTGGAGTAGGTTGGTAGTTTTCGTTGGGGTCCCGGGGGCGTCGGGATGAATCCGGGGGTCCAAACGAACTATTTTGTGCCAAAAAACACAGCTGATCTGCTGCACTAAAATTGCAGGAAATTTACACATCGCGATTGCGTAGATGGCCACGTGATCGCGTAGTGTATCGGAGAGCTGAGGGGTTTTTACTCATCAGGATCACGAGGTAACGAATGCGATCGCGTAAGGTGAAGGCTGGGTTCATCGCGATCACGAGGTGCTGGATGCGATTGCGTAAGGCTGGACCTGGAAGCAATGCAATCGCAGTGTAGGTATCACGATCTCATAGAATGGATTTGTTGGTCATCGCGATTGCGGCTGAGTCCACGCGATCGCGTAGAAGGAAATTTAGCCTGCCAACATTTTGTACATCGCGATCGCGTGCCAAAGGCTACGATCGCGTAGAATAACGATGCCTGCCATAAGGGTTAAGTTCAGAACATTTCATGCGCGAACCTATTATACATTTCCTCCATTTTTGAGTTGTTAGAGAGCAATGTGATGGGATTTGAATGGGATTTAACTGGGTAAACATTGGGAGTAAGTTCTATGGTCTAAATACGTGATTTTATCTTAGAATATTCAATTATTTCATTTTAAATGGGAGGATTAATGGGGGATTTTTGCCCTAAGCCTAGGTTATGGAAAATCATCGATTTAAATGGGCAAACAAAGTCCAATTTTGATAAACCTTATATGTATGGACTCGTGTTGAGATGAGGATTCCGAAAATGTAACTTTTGTAATTTTTCGAGAAGCGTACCGAAAGTCGAGTTTTGGAAACTTTGTAGTTTTTGGTGTAATTCAAGTTGTTTTGATTGGGTAATGTCCCTTTAGCCTATTTTGATGCATTTCTATTGATTTTGATCAGATTCTACACCTGTGGAGTCCGTTTCTCGTGGGAAAGGCATTGCAGACTAGTCTTCGAGCCGAGTCTAGGTGAGTAATAGGTGTGGGTGATGACCAGCGGGTTTTAAACCCCGGTGTATCACTATGTGATGCTGTATTAAGGCAAGACACGTGCTCTCCTGTGAGTGCGGGGTCGAATGTGATTGGGGACTATGGTTGTTGGCTATTATTGAGCCGGTGAACCTCCTACTTAGATGGTTGTGTATATCTTTGGGCTGTGAGCCAGTTATTGGGATCCCGCGAGGATCGATGCTATTGTTTATGTGATATTGACATGCTATTTTGATACCAGTCCTGAGCTATTACTGTCTAAATGATTTTCCAAACTCTGGAATTTCGGAAATACTATTTTCTACTGAAAATGATAAAAAGAGTTTTCAAATACTATTTCTAAGCCCGTGAGGCTGCATTGCATTATAGCTGACTGGTAGTGGATCGGGCTATACGCCGCAGCGTATCATGATATTGTGATTGGGCTGTAGGAGCCCCTCCGGAGTCTGAACCCCCATAGTGAGCACGGGTACCCAAATGGATCTGGTTACGTGCCGTAGCGGTCATATTTATGCATTGCATTGCATTTAGCTATATCTGTTATTCTGATAGGTGATATTACTGGTTTGGATACTGTTTATGTTGATAACTGATGCAGGGTATTGTGTATAGCTTTACTTAGTGTTGTATTGGGTTTTCTTACCTTCGTTGTCTTACCCCTTCTTATTACCACTGAGTTTGGAAGTACTCACTTTACTCCCTGCACCTTTCGTGTAGATCCATGTACATCGCAGCATAGCTGAGTCTATAGCTGCTTGGGAGTTGCATATGGACAGCCGAGGTAGCTGCCAGCGTCCGCAGGACCTGACTCTCCAGTTTATCCTTATTTTTGTTTAGTCTATTCCACACTTGTCCGCAGTTGTATACACTATGACAGCTTATAGATTCTGGTAGAGGCTCGTGACTTGTGACTCCTGATCTGTTGCGTGAAGCGAGGCTCAGGTAGTTCGGGCACGTGCAGAGGAGAAGTCCTAATGCCCCAGTGAGAAGTTGTGAGCGACTAGCGGTGGTCGCCGTTAGAAGAGGTAGAGAGAGGCCTAAGAGGTATTAGAAAGAGGTGATTAGGTATGATATGGCTAGGATGCGGATTTTCCAGGACATGGCCCTTGATAGAAAAGTTTGGAGGTCTAGTATCAGGATTCTAGGATAGGGGCTCCTAGAATTTATCGTACTTCTTTCCCGGTGTTGGGTGAGGCTTGTCAGGGAGACTCATAGATTATTCGTGCATTGGATTGTGTACCCTTTATGGTAGTTATTTATGGTAGCTACTGTTTGATATTATTGCATTCCATTTTATGATAATTCTTATGTTTAGATAACTATTTACGTGATTTCTGCAGGAATTACTAATGATCTTTTATTTTTGTTTTTGTTGTTGCTTTCCCTTTCCTTCTATAAGTCGAGGGTCGATTGGAAACAACAACTCTGCCCTTTTGGGTAGGGGTAAGGCCTGTCTACATATTACCCTCCCGAGACCCCACCTTGTGAGACAATACTGGGTAGTGGTTGTTGTCAAACACATCAACAGGTGAAGGATGATTTCCAGTTTGATGCTATGCTTGAAGTTGCTGGTACAGGAAATTCTAGAGGAAATGTGATTTTATGGTTAACTAATGTGTTGGATGTTCATCCAATAGCAAACACAACACATGAAATCCACTGTCAAATCCAGGTTAAACCATTACCTTTTCATTTTCTATTCACTGCTATTTATGCAAGTAACGACCTAGTTCATAGACAAATATTATGGTATAATCTAATTTCTGTAAAAGACAACTATCATGGGCCTTGGTTGCTAGGTGGTGATTTTGATAAAATCATTCATGCAAGTGACAAATTTGGTGGACTTCCTATTCACAATTCATGTTCAAATAAATTTCTTAATTGTTTAAATTATTGTAATATGAATGATTTAGGGTTTAATGTGAGTCATTATACTTGGACTAACGGAAGGGACCTGAGGCATACTATTCTTGAAAGAATTAATCGGATAGTAGCTAATTATGATTGGATTAATTAATATTCCGATGCCATTGTTACACCTCTACCACATACACATTCAGATCATTGTCCTCTTAAATTAGATTTACACTACTGCCTTTTACCCAGAAATTGTTTTTTGATATGAAACAATTTGGACAAGCCATCGTACTTTGTAGATGTTATTAAGCATGCATGGCTAGAAAATAATTCTTTGATACCTGCTATTGATAAATTCACAATTTTAGTTAAACAATAGAATACTACTATATTTGGTAATATTTTTAAGCAAAAAAGAACTTTGCTTGCTTGATTGAACGGAATTCAGGCTTCTGTTCATTATCCAACTAGTTTTTTCTTCCAAAATTTACAAAGAGAACTAAAGACGGAGTTTAATCAAATTCTTAGGTTAGAGGAAGACTTTTGGAAACTAAAATCACGTATTGACTGGCTTAATATTGGGGATGCTAATACGAAATTCTTCCATCTTAGTACTCTCAATCATAGAAGGCAGAATAGAATTGTTGCTCTACAAGATCATGGAGGAAACTGGATAACTAGCCCACAAAATATTCTGACACACATTTCCTCTTACTATCAAAATCTTTTTACTACACAGCAAAATCATTCTATTCCTATTACTAAATTATTACCATGTCAAATACTAAATCAAGTTGATCAAGATTGCTTAATAAGACCTTTACAAAAGCTAGAAATTCTTAATGCCATTAAGTCTTTTAAATCCATGAAAGCTCCTGGTCCTGATGGGCTCCACCCTTTTTTTATCAAAATTATTTGGGAGTCATTGGAGATTCTGTACTTAGTTTCTGTCATAAGGTATTTAACGACTATGAAATTAATCCCCTGATAAATTAAACATTTATTTGTCTTATTCATAAAAATGATAAAGCTGCCACAATTAATCAATATAGACCTATTAGTCTTTGCAATATTATTTACAAAATTATCACTTAAATATTGGTAAATAGGTTAAAACCAATTTTAGATCATATTATACATCCTACACAGTCTATCTTCGTCAAAATTAAAGGGCTGCGGCTAATGCTATAATTGTTCAGGAAATAATTACTAAATTCCAAAAAATGAATGGTAATAAGTTAAGTATGCTACTCAAGGTTGACTTAGAAAAAGCTTTTGATAAATTAGAATGGTCTTTTATTCGTAATACCCTTGTAAGTTTGAATTTTCCGACTCCTTTTATTAAATTAATTATGCTTGTGTAAGTACAACTACTACTTCAATTCTAGTTAATGGTAGCCCTAGTGATACTTTTTACCCCACTCGGGATATAAGACAGGGTGATACTTTATGTCCATACTTGTTTATCATATGTCTTGAAATGCTCTCATGACATATAAATGTTGTTGTTGATTACCAGGTGTGGAAGCTTTTATCTATAACAAAAGAAATGGTCCTTGCCTATCTCATTTATTTTTTGCGGATGATATTACTCTTACTGTAGAAATCACACCTAGTACATGTCAGACTATGATTAATATAATTGACAAGTTCACTACTAAATCAGGTCAATCTATTAATTATGATAAATCAAAAATTTATTTCTCGAAGAATTGTCATCCTAATACTAGAAAATTAGTTTTACAATTCTTTAATATGAAAGAAGGCCATCATATTGAAAAGTATTTGAGATTCCCTTTTTTTCCATAAGACCTACAAAATCAGATTTTCAGTTCCTACTAGATAATTTTAAAACAAAATTGGCTGGTTGGAAAACAAATTTCCTTTCTAAGGCAGGTAGATTAACTCTAATAAAATCAACTCTTAATCAACTCCCTAATCACTTGATGCAGTTCATAAAAATCACTATTTTTATTATAAGTATCATCAATAAATACCAAAGAAATTTCTTGTGGGGGACAACATAAGAAGAAAATTACATCTCCTTAAATGGTCATCAGTCACGCAGCCTCTAGAGTTGGGAGACCTTGGTATTCAGAGTTTGATTATAAAAAATAAATCTATCCTTTCAAGCCTTTCATGGAGAAAATTTCAGAATCCTACTGATCTATGGGCAAAAGTTGTTTTAATGAAGTATATAAGACCTAGTTCATTGCCACGATGTACCTGCTTTACAACTTGGCATAACATTATTATGGGTTGGAATTATTGTAGACTAGGTTACAAATAGAATATTGTAACATGTCAACATGTTAAGTTTTGGTCTGACCCTTGGATCATGCATAATTTTAGCTGTAGAACCTTTATTAATGGACCTATGCCCAAATCTGAGGATAAAAAATTAGTCTCCGATTACTACTATGATCATAAATGGCATTTTGATAAAATCTTGTTTGAAATACCTACATATATTACTGATATAATTCATAAATTTTATTTTCCGTCTGAATCCTCTTACTTTGATAAAATATACTTGAACATAACAAATAATGGTTTATTCTCTATAAAATCTATGAATAGGTGTTTGGCTTCTTTGGATACCTCCAATATTGAATCAAATCCAAAGTCTTTCTACTGGATTTGGAAACTTCCAATCCTTCATAAAATATCTTTTTTCCTTTGGCTTATTTGTCATAATAGATTACCTACAGCTGAGTATCATACTCATATTGGGGTTATTACTTCAAATATTTGTGTTCAATATCATCAACACATTGAACAACTTTTCAATTAATGTCTACAGACTAGAAAATTTTGGGATGCCCTTAAAATTACACCTTTATACATTCTTGTGTCGGCCTATAAGAAAGATATTATGCATTGGTTGTATGAACTTATTCACTTGCCACATTTGAAAATACACTATGACATTCCTTCAAAAATTGTTATACCGTTTGTTCTATGGGAAATTTGGATTGGAAGAAATAAGTTTATTTATGACCACAAGTCTTATGAATTAAATATAAGTAGCTTATTGCACAAAGTTGCTGAATTTCATTTCTTGACAAATCATTATATAAAAAAGAAATCTAAAATTCCTATCTATATTAAATGGTATCCACCTGACCATATGTATGATGACTCATGTAACCCTAATAAGTGCAATTATGGGGTTGGTGGAATTATTCTTGATCATCACTTCAATTGGATCCTAGGCTTTGCAGCTTGTGTCAACCAAGGAGACCCTACTCAAATAGAGTTTCTAGTACTCCTCAAAGGGTTACAAATTTCCATCAAACGACGACTTCTACCATTGATCATTGAGACGGATGCCAAAATATTATTAGTATGTTGCAGTCACCATCTATGAATTGTATTAGCATTACCAATGATTGCAGGTCATTAATCCAACGTCTGGATAGCTTCTCAGTACAACTTATTTACAGAGAGCAGAATGAGGTTGCAGATAAGTTAGCAAACCATGGTGCATCACAAAAATTAGAGGACTGCCTAATTTTTGACTCACCACCTAGTTTTGTGATGTTTTTTTATCTACAAAACTACCAGGGCACACTCCATAGTAGGACCCCCACGACATGTTAGTAGGAATGGTAAACATTCTCTCTCTAGTACTTCTGTATTATCTTCAGTATCTACTAGTTTATGTAATAGGTTTGTCTCTCCAATAGGGAGAAGACATCACTCTAGTTCTAATCTTGTACTAATGATGCCTTGTAGGCATTCCCAACTCTTGTCACGACCCGGATTTCCCACCATCGGGAGTCATGTTGGCGTCTACTAGTGGAAGCTAGGCAAGCTAACTGTTACTTACATTTTTCATTAGTTACAACTCTCTTCTTAAGACTTTAAATAAAATCATGTAATTACAGCGGAATAATTAAACTTAGGGGAAGACTTAGTAAATTTTATCAAATATGATACAGAAAACCCAAATATGATACACCCAAGACTGGTGTCATAATACTCACGAACTTCTAAGAATAATACATATAATCATCTAAAAGAAATATAAGTTGTTTATCTCGAATACATGAGATAACAGAATGAAATACATATATAGAGGAGACAACGGGTCTTGCGGACGCCTGGAAGGCTACTTCGAAGTCTCAGTAGTCAGAATATCCCCAATCATGCTACTGCCGCTGTTGCTGTCCGTAACTTGTATCTGCGCAAAAAGAGCGCATAGTGTAGTATCAGCACAACCGACCCCATGTGCTGGTAAGTGCCTGGCCTATCCCGGCGAAGTAGTGACGAGACTAGGACCAGTCACCCACATAAAATTGTACAGTTCAGATATATATACATATGCAACAGTAGGAAAACGTTATCGAACGTTTATAAGGAAAGAATCTGCTCTGAAATAACAGTCAATAACTCACAATATCCGGAGTAATCTGATCAATGAAACAAAACTTACTTTCATGTCTCAATTCATTTTTTTCATTTCACATCTTGTGGTAGGCGTACCACTCGCTCCCAAAGTTAATAATGGGCTACCGGCAACTATGACCAATGCCAAGATTCAAATCACTTTGTGGTCGGCGTGCCACACGATCCCATTTTTTATCATATAAGTGGTCGGCGCACCAAACGATCCCAACTCTTCAATATGAAAGTGGTCGGCGTGCCACACAATCCCAATTCTTTAATATATAAGTGGTCGGCGCGCCATACGATCCCAATTCTTTAATAATGTATATTACTGGCATTAAGCCAATAATCTCTGATCAACAGTGAGTGCATAAAAGTATTACCGGTATTAAACCAATAATCTTCATTTCAACAATGTTTATATTACCGGTGTAAAACCAATAAATGACAATAAATCAACTATATATCTCTGTTACCAGTGGAACACCAATAACTCTTAATCAACAATTTATATGTATTTTACCGGCATAAAAACCAATAAATGATAATAAACCTACAATTTATCTCTGTTACCGGTATAACACCAATAACTCTTAATCAACAATTTATATGTATTTTACCAGTATAGAACCAATAAATGATAATGAACCTACAATTTATCTCCGTTACCGGTATGACACCAATAACTCTTAATCAACAATTCATACATAACTCAATTCCTATTCTCTCAAGCTAGGACAGAATAAACACTTACCTCGAATGTTTATGAACAACTCAATCCGTAGCAATGCCTTTTCCTTTCAAATTTGGCTCCAATCCAATCATATCTATACAGAATTGACTTAATATCATCAATTCTACTTAACAAACTAGTTCATATGGCTAAATATAATTTTTACAATATTCTGCCCGGAATAGTGAAAATCAACCCTGTGCCCACAAAATCGAAAATCGAGTTTCGAACCAAAATAAATTCACCCAATCATCCACGAGTTCAAATATACAATTTGTTCTTAAGTTCGACCCCAAAACGAGGTCCAGATCGCAAATTCTTTGAAAACCCTTACTAAACTCATTTCTCTAATTTTTCTACTCATTTACACATATTTAGGCTTAGGAATTCAAATAATATTGATGGAAAATGAAGAAAACTAGTCAAGAATTACTTACCCAAGAAGTTTGATGAAGAACTGCTCAAAAATCGCCCAAGGAGCTGTGGAGAAGAGAGTTTTTGTGAGATGGGATTTTTATCGCGTTTTTGTTCTGTTTCAGAACTTAAAATCGCTAGGCTGAAGTTTGTTCATCGTGTTCGCGACACCCCGGTCGCGTTCGCGATGAATAAAAATTGACATGCATCGCATTTGCGTGGGGCAAGTCGTGAACGCGAAGGGAAAAATTATGGGGCTTCAACTTTGGCCTACGCGAACGCGGGCTCAGCCACGTGAACGCGTAGAGGTAAAATGGCTGGCTTCAATTTACGCTACGCGAATGCGAGAAGGCGTCCGCGATCACGATGGAGGAACAAAATGTGCATCGCGAACGCGAACAACAGGACGCGAACGCGATGAAGAAATGCCTGCTGCAGATTTTCAACAATTTTCCTAAGTTCAAAATCATCCCGATGCCTATCCGAAACTCACCCATGCCCTCGGGGATTCAAACCAATCATGTACACTAACTCAAAAACATTATACAAAATTGCTCGTGCGATCAAATCGCCAAAATAACATCAAAATCCATGAATTGAGCCTTAAAACTCAAGAATTCTTTTAAAATTTCATAACTTCCAAAATTTCCAATTTAAGGCCGAAACACGTCAAACGGCGTCTGTTTTCAACCAAACTTTATAGAAAGTGCTTAACCATTATATATGACTTGTACCGGGCGTCGAAACCAAAGTACGAGCCTGATACCATTACTTTTTAATCAAATATCAATTTCATTTTCCTTAAACATTTTCAGAAAACAATTTAACAGAAAAATTCTTTTACCGGGGTTCTAGATCTCGGATTTCAATTCCGGGCATACGCCCAAGTTCCATATTTTTCTACGGATTTTCTAAAACCGTAAAATTACGGGTCTGGGTCCGGGTCCGTTTACCAAAAATGTTCACCAAATTCAACCATATCAATATTAATATCAAAATTCTTCAAATTTTCCACATATTTCATATGTTTCAACATAAACATTTTCTAGCTTCGCGCCCGGACTGTGCACACAAATCGAGACAACTATAAATGAGGTTTTCAAGAGCTCGAAATATTTAAGAAAACAAGTGATGACCCTTTGGGTCATCACATTCT
>JASVEL010004395.1:0-65000 GCA_032618575.1 Nicotiana noctiflora
GCGCTCCATCCTCCTAACTCCTTCCACTTCTCCCAGGGACAGGAACTACGGCTTGACCTTCGGGGAAGAAGTCCGTGGGACACCTCCTTCAAGGGCGCCTATATAGTGACAGGTTATCCCTTTGAAACGCTTGAAGCTAAACAAAGTCACGAAGCTGGCTGACTACGCTCGAGCAGAGCTTAGACCCGGAGGTAGTGGCTGAACTCGCCGCAGAGTTCAGGAGTGAGCAAGACTATCTTGGTGAATGCAATAAGAACCGGTTGCTCGCCGCATCAGGGTACTTTGCCCATGCTGTTATCCGCCACCGAAGCGCTCAAGGGATTCGTGCTTGAATTTCGAGATCAGGGGACTCTATCCAATCCATGCGGCAAATCTATTTGTGGTGGAAAAAACTCAACAATAAAAAGAAATAAATAGAATATAGAAAATCATTGAATTTGTTTGCTCCGATACAAGAGATCGGCCACGAAGCAAGATATGGTGGGTGCCAGCAACTTTCACTTGTTAGGAGTAGGGGCTGAAAAGAGCTCTTTGTATAGGTTAGGTTTTCTGGGCTTTGATGCTTACCTTCTTATTATTAAAAGGGGAAGGCTTAATAAAGGAGCTTTTCAGTCCTTTTGCTGGATTGTTGGTCCGCAGCCCCGCCCTATAGAATGAATAAGGAGAGGCTTATCGATGACCGAACCACTCTTATACTACTGCTTACCTCACCCCCCTTGTCTCTTAAAGGAAAAGCCAGAGAAGGGGGCCTACTGGAAACCCTCGCCTTCGGCTCCATACTGAAAAGGCCGGCCATGAAGGGACACCGCGGCTATCCTTTTTGGGAATACCGGGCTTTATATGATCCTGATTAGTGGTTAGTATATTTTAATATTCTGGATCCTTATGTACTTTTTTTTGTTATACTAGCGGCGGCAGATCTATTAGTAAACAGGAGCCGCTATCGCTCACCCGGCTGGATGTCAATCTGACGGATGGATAGGCGTAGCAGAAAAGAAAGGGTCAATAAAAAGAGGAAGGCAGAGAAAAAAAGACAAGAGAGCAAGACCCAGGAGGCTCGCAGCTACCACGGTCGTAAGCACTCTGCTATTTCGTAAGCCCCTTTAGAGATAGGGCCGATCCAAGAGCTTACTTCGAGTATTTATGACTTTGGTGGCAATACGTGATAGGAGAATCACATGATTCTCGAGAAGTTACACGACGGCCATGTGATGATGCATCAAATAGATGCAAGGGCGGATGACTCGGTAGGTCCTTGTATGGACTGATTGTGTTCCCCACAGAGAGAGCTTTAAAGGAAATAGGAGTGGAAATCAATATGGGCTTCATATGATTCGAAGCAAACCACTATGCATTGCAAGAAAGTCCTATGTGTACCTATGTATACCTAATGAAAGCCAACAAGAGCCTCTTAACACTTACATGCCTAAACCAAGCAAGATTCAAGAATCAATCCATTACCAGCAAGATATGATACGGCTTAGCCAAAAAAGGTGAGCGCCTAGCGCGAGCCTTATTGAAAATGGCCTAGATAACAACCAATCTTTCTAAAGCAAGAAGCAAGGGCACAACAGCTGCATGAATTTACTTCTTAGGGCATATCTGTTTTCTTGCTCGTTAGCGCTTGACTAATAAGAATAAGATAGAAGGAGCATCTCTTGCTTGTTTAGTAAAGTCAAGCTTTGACGGTAGGGTTGGGGTGGCTCGTTGGGGCACGAGTGACCTTACTAGTTTTGGGGCTTTGATTGGCAAAAGCAGTTTTCGCCTTCTAGCCAGCAGTTTCCGGATTAGCCTTCGGACTTTCCTTACCCGCCTTTATTGAGAAAGAAGAGATCTAAAGGTTGAACATCCATCGCTGTCGTGATGACGCAGTTGAATGTTCATTCGATCCAACACCCGACCGATCAAACCTATCCTTGGGTTCGATCCAGCAAGTGATTCCCTCCCCGAAAGAGGGATAGACGTTAGGTCATGAATGGAATGCGAGGAAGGGAGATAAGCAGTTGGCGGGGACCATCCGTTATCGGTCCATATTGGGTAGATCTACCCCTCTCATCCTCTGATCCTATATCTACCATTCAATCTATTGATTTAATTTCTTCTCGACTGGCCTATTACGCACTCGGACCAATCTACTACATGCTAGTAATGGTCTTTTGGATTTCATCTCCTACAAAAATAGCAAGTGGTTGGCCGTTCGATCGAGTCCATCCCTTGAAGTTGTACCCTCCCAGTATGTGTGAGTCTTCTACCGATTGACAAAAATGCCGGCCGAAATTCGAGAATGGTCCATCCCACCATAATGGATCTCTCCTACCGCTACCAACTAGTAGATCGATTTAGGGAAGAAAAGAAATGCCGATGCTGCAATTCTTCCCATCCCGATTAAGCAAGTCACCCGTGATTCGATAGTTTCATTTTCTGCTGATGCAGGCCAATTGGGATCCCAGCAGTCAAACCACTGTGTTTATTCCTCACCCTCCTTCCAATAAAATCTATTCAAAGGTGTCCAGAGGCGGGGGAAATAAAGGAGGGATTGATCGACCAACTTGAACATATCCATAACCTGCTTCCATCTGTCCTGAATGAGGGAATTAAGGCGGGTATAGTCGAACTGAGCTGCTTGATTCTAAGGTGGGTGATAAGCAGTTGTATCCGTATCAAGCCTACCATCTCTTCTCACGAAAGACTTTCCATCCTGTTCTGAAAGTTTTGCAATATAAGTGGCCATGCTTCAAAGCCCCAGAAAACCCCCCTTACTCTCTCTCTATAAAAAAAAAGCCCTTTCCCCTTTCTTTAATAATATAAGTAAGCTTTGAAAAGTAACACGCTCCGGATAGGAAATTAATCCATAATATCATCCATCATTGGCATTATTGGAAATAAATCACCCAACTCTTATTTAAAGCCCATCTACACACTCCAGCTGCTTCCTTTTGAGCTAGTCAATCAGGTGTTGAACACGGACTGAGACTCTCTCGCCCCTTTGATAGCAATTCCTGCACTTGACGTCGGATCTCCTCATTTGAAAATGGGGATAAGAGAGAAGCCACTTTGCAGGGTAGACTCGCTCCTAACTGCAACTAAATCTGCTTCTATATCCTCCTCTTATCTTAGGGGGTAATCAAGCCGGTACTTGTGGATTCAGGGGCGGCATCAAGTCGGAAGAGTGTCGCAGAAAGATAAAGATCTGTACTTCCCTTTTACAACATAGGAGGGAGGGGGCCTCGTTCTTTAAAAGCCTTTCCGATTGCCTTCGCCCCTATCTCTTAAAGCTATGGCATCCCACCAATCCACGAATCGGCTCTTCTAGTTGGATTTGTTGCTATCAAGGCATAGCATTCTATGGACTCTTTCCCACGTCGAGAAATGGTATGCCAACAAACACCTTTTCTCCATAGCCAACCAAAGTCTTCTGATGGCAATAACCGCCTTTCCCGTTAAAAGTAAAGCAGTGTTCTCTCTACATAGGTAGAACCCTACTCGTATTACCAAGGTATTCCGAGTAGGATATGTAATACGTCCATAAGGACGACGTCACACAAGACTTCCTGCTTTAACTTCCCTAGCCTTAACTGATCTACCATCTCCGTGGACGCTATCTTATCCAAACTCCCAGCATCAAAGAGTATCTTTGCACTGGCCAATTCCGACATAGATTTTGAATACAGCCTTCCGTCTTCTCCTCCTTTCTGTTGACGTTGCCACATAATCTAACGACAACAAAACTGTCTCCTCTCCTAAGCTTGAGAACCCCCGCTATGTTTCCGACTTGAACTTACCTTTAGAGCTTCTCGGGCTCTAGGCTCGACAACGTTCACTCTTCCATCTTCAACTGGTGTATTCTGCACTCCCCTAGCAGCATTCGTCCGTCTGAACATTGGAACAGTAACGAGAAAAATGCCTCACTCCTCCACATTCATAACAGTTACCAGATCCCCTCTGATGAGCCTTTTCTTATCTCCTCTACAGCAAGCTCTACTAGCCTCGCGCTCCAAACTGATGACGTCTCGACGTTCTCCTGGCGCTCTACCCCTTTAAGAAGTATGTAAAAAGGCTCACATTTTTTGGCTTCCTATAAACCCCTCATAGGTTGTGGAAACTTTCTACTCCTTCTGAGCTGTCTTGCCGTATCTAAAATGACTTCGAGCATCCAGCTTCACCACTGCTGCATGCACTCTCCTTCTTCGGCACTTCCTAGTCCACAACAGACCTGGTCTTCTCTTGATCCATCTGAATCACACCCTTGCTGATCAAATGGCCGAGAAATAGCACTTTCGTCTGAGTACTCTTTCACGTACAGCCGCTTTTCCTGCTACACCCGAAACACTGTACTAAGGATTCCAAACCTCCAGTGACTGACTATAAACGATTATGTCATTGAGGTTTTCTACTACAAACTGGTCAAGGTAAGGGTTTGAGTTATCCATTTAAGTATGGAACAAGACCTGAATTGGGATGATATTCATAGATCGCTTACTATTTGTGTACCTTATTGAGTCTCCACTACATGTTGAAAGCTCTTTCAAATAGCATAAGCGTTGAAAGTCTTCAATTCGACTAGAGCGTTAGATTCTTTTTTTATTTTGACTTCTTTCAAAGTGCAATGAACGGGAGGAAAGGGGTTCACTGGAGTTTGTCTCTTGAAAATGGTTTTCTTTATTTATTCTCTTGAAGGTCTTTTTCTCTATTTTATTTCATTGTATCAAAGCCAACAAGAGAATTAGGGTGCTAAAAAAGAAGCCAAAACCAGCTTGTTCAAAGAATCAAACTGTTCCTGTCTGCTTTTTCTTTTTTATTTTATGATCGAGGAAACCCTTTTTGTTATATGCCCTATACCCACCCAATTTCTTATGTACACAAGAAGGATCATAATTCTTTATGTTTGGATACTAAGCTATCTTATCAATATATTTACAAAAAAATCCTTCGATGTAGTGATGAAATTGTGATACATAATCAATCCTATTTATTTTGTTCATTACTAAAATGAATTGAATCCTATCAAATATTAATATTTATCCTTTGATTTACTCATATATATCCTATGAATTTCATTTCGCACCGAAAACTATACTAGGAGAAGTTCGAATATGTTCCGTTCGGATATTAATTGGTCTTGGTTTCACATAGTTTACGCGTTACTGGTTCTCGGAAGAGTTAATATCTCCATTAGCTAAACCCTTTCTTACCTTGCCTTTGGATTCGTATTTTGTCCGTACACAATCAACGGAGGCATTCCCGACATATGTTGCAACATCTCCAATAGCATGCTCTTACTTCGTCTTTCCCTTAATAAGTCACCAAATTTGGTGCTTTTTGATCCCCAGTTGCTATGGGGAACAAAGGACGAAATACAATTGATTCCTCCATTTAACTGGTTCTCGCTTCTCCTTGTTCCTGTTCCTAACTCCTCCCCGGGAAGTTCCCAATGTTTGGCACTTTCCATACTTCATGGGTGCAACATCAACAAATTCGCTCATGATCAAGTTACAACCTAAGATATATGACCATATTATGTTAATTGTTCGTATTTTGTTCATTCCATCGGTATGCTCCCAGGTACATGTAATTGTGATCCGTTTGCCAGAACCAAGGGGTCTTTCTGTAGAAACCTCCACGAACAATCGTCGTTTTTGATGGTTTTTCCGCTTCTCACAGCTGCTCTTTCCACACCTCCGGATATCTGGTGCCAAATTGTCGCCCCTTTCCTTATTTCTTTGATAATAGAGTTGGCTATCTTTGTGGCATCGATTGTACAAGTTCGTGAAGAGGAATGGACGAGTGGAATGAGGGAAAGCGGCTCGATCGACAAAAAAGAAAAGTAGCCTCCCTAGAACCTGGCATAGTCATTATCAATGAATTCCCGAGCAATTCTCAACCAACATATACAATTCATTCTTGTAAAGATTATAACACAAAAGAAAACTCATTACCGCTCCATTGGGAGCGGGATGAGCGATACATCTGGCGAGCGCCGGTGAATAATGCAAGCAAAGCTGGAGCTCAGGCATTGATATATTCCATCAAGAGAAAGGAGGCGGACTGGTAAGAAGGCCGACCACATGGGGGGCAAACCGAAAAACTCAGCTTTTCGGAGCGGACCAATCTTCCGTGCCGCCCCCCTTACTTTCTCTCTATAAAAAAGCCTGCGGGAAGCGCGAAGAGCTAAGCCACTAATGTCGTGGCTAAGGTTAGACCTCATAAAGTCAGCAAAGCTAAGGTTTTGTATGTGTTATATCCTTTCGATCGAGCGAGAACTTATAAGGAAGGCCTTCATTGCCCTTTGAAAAAAGTAAAAAAAAAAGAGCGCTAGGGAAGAGAGAAAGTAGCAGAAGTGCTTCTAGATCTCATGGAATAAGGAAGAATTTCTAACAAAACTTTCCACCTCTTGCTTTCATAGAAAAAAGAATTTAGGGGATGAAATCCCGATTACATTACTGCAGGCCAAAATTTTATTTGAAAGAGCAAGCCAGAGAAAAGAAGCTTTTAGATAAAACTTTTTTTACTAAGATTATCTACTGAAAAAGGGAGCCCCCTTGATCACCTGAAGAGATTTTTAGGTAGAATTGGCATAATTATTACCGTGAGGACTGAGCTGCCAAAAGAGATTATCCTCCTTTGGGCTGGAAGAGAAGAATTATGCAGTCCATAGAAAAAGAAAAAGAATAAAGTATTCTGAAGCCAAATGCTCTTGGATGGGTAGTTGAATAGGGGGATAAATCCTTTTTTCTCCTTTATATTGAATGTAGTCAATCACTTTGAGGTCATGAGAACAAAGAGTCATAGAGATGTGAGAAGTTTTGCTTTCGCTATAGACTGACGATCCTGTTAGCAGTGCTATACTAGATTGGCACCCTAATTGGTACCTATACAGCTACTCCCTGTCAGTTGCTATATTTTTTCACCTTGAGGTTGAGAGGTGAACTCCTTCCACTCTCAACCGCCATTGCTTGTCTTACTAGTAGCTCTATCTATTGGTACCATCCAGAGAACTCCCTCTTTGTGATCTACTTACTTTATCTGAACCCTCTACCGACAGATGCGCGAATTGCACTGGTCAATGTGCGGAATGCCCTCTAAGCCAGTCAGTCAATGGAGGGACCGGGGCGCTAGGTATTTTCTTTCTTCTGGCTGTAGGTGTGATCAATGCCATTGAGCTTCGGTACTCTAAAATAGTAGTCGGAATTCGCTTCTGTGTGAGCTTCCTTCCTTATGCTCTGGTCTGACCTTCACGAGCAGCTTTGTTTCAGCTACCAACTTGAAAGCTTGATCTCATCTCTCTTCTTTTTAAAGTTTAGTACTATTATTGTTGGCATGGAAGAAGTTCATCTTGAATTGCCAGTACAGTGATTGGAGGTCTTCCTCACCTGTTCTAGTGACATAGGCCCATCCGGTCGAGAGAAGAGACTTGAGATTAGCCACTAGGTGAAGTACCAAGGAGAGGATCGGCTTCAGCCATAACCAATACGGAGGGATTGACATAGTGAAGGAGGCTAAACAAAGCTATCAAAGGGATGTGCCCAGGCTCGGAATATCCTTCTTTCGTACCCAAGAGTAGCCATATTTCGAATAGGAGCAATTCAATCATTAATTAGTACTACCTCAGATCTAAAAGGAAAGGAAGGAGAATAAGGGAAGGTGCCAAGTAGCTGATTGCACATTACTAAGGCAAGGAATAAAACGTCTGAGAAGGGATGCCGAAAATAGGCTTCAATTGTTTCTGGAGCAAAGTCAGTAGTACTAGGGCATTCGAGTCAGAATTTCCAACTATAAACAAGTGTAGAGAAGTCACCTCCATTCTCGATTTCTATTGCGACAGAGGGAGGCATCATAATAGAGTCAAAATCACAATTAGAGTCAGTTCGGATAAAATGAAGAATCCAATCTCCTAATTCCTGATCTTATTGGCCTTACATCAGGCCTAAGAGCAAGGAAGTCTCAACTCCCCAATCCCCCAAGGTGAGGGGTGAACCTTCTGTCTGATTCAATCTCATCTATTGCTGCTTTCGAATCGGCTTAAAGAGTATTTTGATGTCACTTAGGAGAAGTATAGGAAAATGTGCCTGAGTCTTCTATAATAAGTTGTTGTGACTCAGTCTATCTAGGACAGAGCCATCCTAAAGAGACTTTCTTCCGTTCTAGGTTTCCACAAAGAGGTATCAGGGTATGAGAACGCCTTTCTCCTATATATAATTAAGTCTTTGGTTTAGATCAATCAATCCTAAATCCGGGCTCAATGACCGGAATGAATGGCTTTCTCCTGTCTCCTCATAGATCCAACTATTAGGTTCGTGGGTTTGTGGTCCGTGCCTAAAGCAACTCTTTTCCATTCACGAACGTTTAAGAAGTCATCTCCTGATTCGTTGATCTATTGAGCTAAGGCAGCTCTGAATATAGTGTTTTAGACTAATACTTCATCGCCGCCTGGTCCTTTCGAACCTTAATCTTAAGAAATTCCTGAACGAAAAAGCGGTATGTATGGTTGGCGTATGCCTGGAAACTAGTCCAAAATGATACCATCAACTGCACGATAGACCATGAGTAAGCACTTTTGACAGCAAGAGAAGAGTCCTGCTCCTCACAAGGACCGACTCCTTTAGGTGCTAGGTGCGATCAACCGCAAAAAGTCAGTAATAAAGAATCCGCTCTCTGGTGAGCGAAGGAAAGCAGGTCAAAGCCTGCCAAGGCATCAAGGAAGTTTGACAAAGGCAGAAAGTGTCTCCGTCCTAAACACAGAAGGAAGGCGGGTTTGTCAATGCTTGAACTGATTGATCTAAGTGAGCTACGAGGTTAGTCTTCTAGGATCAACTTGCTTCAAAGTGGCCATTAATGATTTGTTAATTTCAGGAATGATCCTATCAGTGATTATGTATTAGGCTTATCTAATGAATTGACTCTTCCATGAAAGGTTTCTAATGAATCTGCTAATTGAGGTTCTAGATTTGTTCAAAAGGCAGAGAGGAATAGGCAAAGGGCCGCACCTTAATGATCCCTAACCATATTGATGTTCCTGAGTTCTAGTCTTTCTGGTAGCCAATGATCTAAGGGAGCTAGTAGTGCAAAGATACTCAAAAGTGGTACGCGCGCATAAAAAAGCGGTTGGACGGTGTCTTTCTCTATTTTGTTCCTTCCTCGGCAAGCTTGGGAGTTTCCTGATGTAAGCTCCCTGGGTACGGTTTCGGAGTTTATGTAAATGCCCTATCTTCAAAGGAAGCTGCTGACTTAAGGTATCCCCTGATCCGAGGGTGAGCTAGTATTTAGTATGGTGAAGAGGAAAGGAAGAAGTCATTGTAAAGGAAGACAACCTTTACCATTTCCGCTGCCTGCCTAAAGGATTATTGGTAGCTCTTAGGTTCTCTGTCAGTAGAGTGATTGCCAAAACCTAGGTATGTTTTTGCAGAATAATAAGAAGAGACGGTTGTAGCTTTTAGAGACTATCCTCTGCAGCTGTAGCTACGTGGAAGCCAGCTGCTTAAAGACAGTCCCCCTAACCATTCCGCTATTCCTGCCCTAAAGCAAGGGAATGCGCTCTGACCCACCACCCTAGTAGGAATTGCCAGATTTACAGTTTCTAAATCCTTGTAATACAAGTTCTTTCCTCTAATGATGGCTACGAACTACGTGAACTGAACTGTCAAGGCTTTCAAACCAAGACTGAGAATGCTCAATCAATAAAGAGTGTTTTAATGGAATGGCTTAACTTACTCCTCATACCAGACAGGAAAGGAAGCTAGCGAACCTAGTATCAACACCAAGGTAGGGGCAAAAGGGAAAAGACCAATGTTTGATGTGAACGGAAGCAAGCATTTCGCTAAGAAAGCAAAACAGGAAGCGGCGATAGCAAACATTACCCTCACTCAGAACAATATGCTCTTGGGAGACATGAATCACAATCAACCTTTCTACCTTAAGACTTCTAACATGGTCGATTCTAGATAGAGCACAGTAACCCCCAACCCCCTACTTTACAAAACAAAGAGTGGAAAATCTCTTCATATGGTACTGTAGCTGTACAGCCATAGTACCATAGGGATGGTGAGAGTTCATAAGAGCCCGATTTTAGATAGGTGAAAGATCTTACTCAAATTACGAACCCTGAACCTCATTGCGAATTCACAGCTGAACCTTGATGGAAATCATAGATTTCTGATAGGAAAGAAAAAGCCCAATTACCCAAAATTCTTTCATATACATGAGCGTCCTCCTACATTGTCCCCTAGTACAGTATACTTAAGAAAGCGGTTTCCAGGGTCAACCTGTTTAACTGCATGCCGGACCACTAAGTGATGAGACCGTGCAAACAAAGGCAACGAGGAGCACTAGCCGGAACTGGACAATGGGTGGGTGTCCAACAACATTCCTTAGCTAAGAAGGATTCATTCACCGTAGCTTCTCTTACTAGCAGATGAAACTAGCAACATCACATCATATAGAATACCGATTGACAGGGATTCAACTCTATCTTATAGTTTATGTTGATGATCTCATTGTTTCCGCGAGTGCCTCCTTCATTTCCAATCTTTATTTCTATCGTAATTTTTACATCTGGGCGCCTCGCCTATTCATTCTTTTTTGGGGTGTATAAAGCCACGGAGTGATTCACTCATCTATCTTATTGTATTGACGCAATTTGATGATCAGGATTTCTCTCTGCCGCTCAAGCGGGATCAGATCGGGCTTTAGCGAGAACAGCTGTAATTTAATTGGGAACAGAAAGACTTCACTTCAACTCAATAAATGACGTCTACTTCGTAAGTGCTAAGGAAAAATATATCACCGAAAGGAAAGGTGATAGGGGAGCCTGGCCATTTCACTCTACCCGAGTAATAAAGTGGAAACCCCTCTCACGATCGATTAAAAAGAAAGTTGCCCAGAGATATTTGTTCAAATCCAATTCGTGTAGATAGAGTAAATTCGACAAATCTAAGGAAGCAAGTCCTAGGCCTCACTATCTATCAATCAAGAAGGTAAAGGAGAGAAGGTCTGATTGAAAATAGTACGTCTGCGGGGATCTGTCGTTAACGATTTGACCGGGACACATCCAATTGAAAGTCTAATCCCAACCTCTTTGGAAGGAGCTCCAAAAACGACTTGACTTCAGAGCAGGGAATCTTCTTACAAGTGAGCACCAAGTCAAATGTATTCAAAAAGGGCTATACCTCTGCCTAGAAAAAGAGGACTTTAAGACAGCCTCGTAGGAGACATTAGATGTAACCAGTCTTCAAAGGCGGACGAGTAAAAAGCAACTTTTGATTCAAATTAGAGAAATGCTGAGCTTTATCCGCTTCAATTCATTAAGATATTATTATAGCCTTCTAAATAGTCAGAGTGGGAACTCAAAAGTAAGAACTCTTAACCATCATTCCTTAACTCTAAAGGGCGTGAATGTGTAGATCAAGGAAGAAGGGTGGGATAGCACCCGATTGATTGAGCGTCTTACAGCCAGTCATGTAAGCTAGCAAAGCCAGTGCAAAAGCAGCCCCCGGATCCACAAAGGGTACTTCAAAGGATGTTATCTTTTACCTACTGCTCAACAATTCCAAATCTAAATTGGAAATCTTTATTGGACCGTGATAGACAGATAAAACTTAACAGGGTTGAAGCATATTCTTGGAATCACTAAGGAAGTAGGAAAGGATCCAGGGTTGCATGAGGCCCTGAGAGCCAGGATGCTTGCTCTTGAAGATGAAGTAAACATGGTCATGGGTCAATATCTCGGTACTGTTGAAGGTATGAATGAACACTTTACCCTAATTGGTTGGGGGTGGGAGGGAGCTTAGAATTTGCGTAGTCATTCAAAAGTCAGACTGTCGTAAGACCGACACTATTCTATTTACTCTCTCAAATGAGGGGCTGGTTTATTTTGCTACAGGGGCCATCTCCTGTCATCCCTTACCTATGGTTCAGGAAAGGGATTGACTGGAATGACTGCAATGAGACACACCAACACCACTACTTAGAGGTGGAAAGGGGGATAAGCTCGACAAAGACTTCGAAGGAAATGAGGTAACCAGCTACTAGACCGAAAGGAAGGTGGTTTACCGACTGATCAATAAGTAGTTGAGGGGGGAACTGGTCCTACTACTAAGCCAGGATCAAACTCTTCCTTTCCGCTTACATTGGCTTGGCCTTTTGGACAAGCAAATAGCACATGACCAAAAGTTTTTACACCCATGAGCTAAGGCACCACCCATCTTTCCAACCCGGATTGGAAGAATTTTCCACATACTGAGGTTTTGGGTCTTCATGAGTAGTTTTTGTCGACGATCCCTTGAATAAAGTCCTTTGTTGAGCCAGCTTTCGCCCCTAACAAAGGACTTTCCCTGGGTTGGGACACTTTAGACAAGACTAGTTGCTTCAATTCCACTCATGTCAGCTCATAACTTTGCTCCTCGATCGATTTATCTTTCTAGTGATCTAGTGATGCGGGAAGGGAATGATAATTAGACTCCTATAGCAGTTCGGGAGCATCGGCATCTATTTGGTAGAATATAACGACCTGATCTCTTTGATTTCGATGGCTGCTCGGGGCTAAAACATAGTGGAAATGTGAATATGATCGATCCCGGCTCATAAGAAGTACGTAGGTTCTTGTAAGTTGGGTCAGCGGTTCTAGTGACTCAAGGAATAGGGCATTTTGGCACTGTTGAAGTGATTGGCAGAAATGCCCTTGAGACTAGAATCCCATTGAAATGGAAAGTCCTTGGCCTACATACATTAGTATTAGGTTACGCTCCTATTATTGAAAAGGAGTTATCCTCCTCAAAATCCTTCCCCCCTTGGTCGAGTTGGCTTAAGCCCGAATCCATCCTTACGGAAGAAGGGGGGAAATCAGCTACGAGAGAGAGTTCTTGTTGTTCACCTCCGCCTCCCGACGCTGCTGACCCCTACCGGAACCTTTTTCCTTTATTCTCTACAAGACTGGTCCAAAATTCTAGTTCGTTGCACTCACCTTTCGTTTCTGTTAATCATTCATGACCCCTGAATGGAAGATAAAAGACTCTACTAAACAAGCTGTTTGTCGGTCCCCGTTGGTTAATTCTGTCAATAGAGGCAAGGAGTACCGCTGGACTATCCTACTAGCGATCCTACTTCAACGACCTTCTCATAATACGTAAAAAAAAGTATCCCGATCCTGTAGGAGTGACAACCGTAGTGGAGATCGATGAAGATCTTTATTCTTAAAAGAAAGGGCAAGCACCGAAACATAGGAATGATCAAAGAGAGGCCTCAACTGACGCTAATAAAGCCAAAGAGCAAGAAGGAGGTGATGATGTGATTCCTTATGTACCTGTGTCTGTGTCGCTCGACAAGTATACCTATTAATCAGTTGACCTCTCTCTATTTGTATTTTCTTCTAGGTCGGTTGACCCTGGTCTTCTTTGAGTTTATGATATTCCCCGCTCGTCCGAGCTTTTGTAGGCCGAAGAAAATGCTTAGATGAGAAGAAGTCAGAGCAAAATTCAAAACAAGAAGGACAAAGAAGTCTCTTCCACTCCTCTAGAGGTTGAGGATGCGGAAGTGATGGGGACGACAATGCTCGTGCAAGATAAGATGACGACTGGCTGACTTACCGAACAGACGGACACTTTGATCTTGATCGTGCAATCCAAGTCACAATAAAGGACTATCGTCAATGCAGCTGGAGCCGCTAGATCCCACAGCAGCGATCTTCAAACTGATAAACCAACCTTTCACTTCTCATATGGGGAAACATCCACATGAGAACCAGAAGACAGCATTCTAAGGGTATATAGAGCCCTTATCCAAGAGATGAGCTATCTTGCTTAGCATACCTCACCAAAGCTCTTCAAATCAATCTCCTCGGTACTTGAACTTGATTATTTAAAGCCGGGAACTCCATTCAATTAGCCGGGCATAAGCTCTCCCCTTACTTTGCTCATTTTCTCTTGATACACTTACCTTTCCCGTTTAGGTTTTCAAGAAGTAGACACGGGCAAGGAAATTCCTAGCTAGGTTCTTTGTCTCAGTGCTCTCTCGGCGGCCAGCTCGTCAAAGTACCAAACCCTGGCTTTCTACCTTGAACACAGGGTATCTTCTTCTGGCCCCTTAGGGGCAAGTGAGAGCACTAGATCGAATACACAGGATTGTCCATGTTTTTTACCTTAGCTCTACTTAGACTACTTCTCGATATTTCCTTTTTACGATTGTTTGCTTCCAAAGGCTTACGTGGGACAACAGTTCCATTCATCATCATAAAAGAGGAACGAAGATTCCCGATTGGCTTCTTGGATTGGGAGGCCTTGCCGCATGCTTCGTTTCCATTATCGCAATTATTGTCATAATTTCTTCCTTCACCATCAGAAAGATGGACAGATACGAGAGAAGAGGAAATGGAGGCCAAACATATAGTAAGGTACCAAAACGGTTGTCACTTGCGGCAAAAGAATTTTGTTCAACTTCAAGGGTGGTGTTGTGAGGGACAAGGGTAGCAATCTTTTATTTTCGGAAAAGACCCATATGCCCACATATCTATGAACCGGAGGGAGCAAAGCACCACAGCGGATGTGGAATTCTATTTCCACTTTCAGTTTCACCTCGCGACTCGGGATACGTGCAAGGAGAGCCAGGGAAGGGACAAGGGGTTCACTCACTTTAACGAATTTCATAGGTTCAAGAGATCCCACTATAGAAGTGTCTAGCCGTTCGCCGAAGGAAGGGATTCTTTATCAAAGTCTCCGAAAGGCACACTTAACCTCATTCGGTGATGGAGTTGGGGCAATTGACCGATCCTAAGCTAAATCTAGCTCTGATGGTGTGTCCGCGGGTCCCTTCCTCCCAATGTCTGAAAGAACACTCTAATGGCAAGTCGGGCTAATTCTAATATAGGGATAAAAAAGAAATTGGCAAGGGCAAGGTCCGATCAGAAATATAATAAATAATGGAAAAAGTCCCTGTCCGATAATAGGACTTGAAGGCTTTAGCTATGCGAGCTTGCCATTACGCTCATTTGTTACTGAATGGTCAGAAACTTGCCTTACTTAATCTCTTTCGAGATAAAGGTTCTTACAGAGGTGAAGGCACCCATCTCACATAAAATAGTTAGAAAGCTCACTCTCCATTAAGTGTACAGATTGAGATCCAGTAGAAGTGATAGTGCCGCAAGGCTCTTGAGTTAAATGATGCTCAGGATTGAGGTTGTGGTCTTATTGGCATTCGGAATGGAGTTTGTCCCGAAGGAATCTCATCTCTCTTCCAATAGAACAGGAAGTCTCAAGCCAGTAGCACGGTAGCAGTCCATTCAATCCATTCAATCTAGCCTTTCCAGGTCATCTTGAAAAAGGATGGATAAACTTTATCGAAAAAGGTTAGGAAAGCAGGTGCTCTTATTGGACGTCACGGGAGAAATCCCGATGGCTGAGAGGGTTATACCCTTCCGAGCTGTGGAGCATACCAACTTCACCTTTATTAACATCGAGTTGTATGTTTCGCTGCTGTCTAATGAGGCGCATCATCGGTTTGGACTCTGGAAGGTCTGTCCAAGGGACTGGAACCCAAGGCTCTTCTTAGTCTAACATGATTGTTGTAACCTCAGCGGGTTGCTCAATGGATTTTGATGGAATTCAGTGACAGTCCACTCCTTAGGTCCAATGTGCCTTACAATGGCAATGAGGGTTCTCATCTAGGGGAGTTCACAGTGGTGAGCTCAGTTATAGAAGGAGAGGTCGAGCAGAAGTTGGCGGCGAGGATTGCAACTGGGTTGATCAGCCGGTATTGGGGGTGGGGGAAACTGACCCGAGCTCCATTTCTTAAGACCTTCCGTCTTTCTCCTAAGGACCCTCTTCCTATTTAGGGGGTTGAACGTAGGGGCTGTTATTATTTTACCGGAGGGGTTTGAATTAGCTCATCCTGATCGTATCTCTCAAAACAACAAAATTCTTGTTAGCGATTATTTATGATCAAAAAAATGAAACTATGAAAACTCCTTTGTCTCATTTAGACCCTTCTGAAAAATCTACATTACATACTAGTTTTCTACGAGATGCTGGGAATCCCGTTGAGTTCTTACGCTTTCATGTTGACAACTCAATTCATTCGATTATTACGGGGATGAACCCAATCCGGAATATGAACCATAAAAGAAAATACCTATTAAACTGATTACAAGAATACCATTTACAATAACTATTATACAAAAAGGAATCCTTCCAGTAGTATCGGCCATTTACCCCACTTCCTTCCAGATTTCATCAAGTGGTCATGCTAGAGACATAAACAGTCATGGATAATGAAATTATGATTTCCTTCTGAATGAGTTAAGAGATTCTTATTTATTCTCTTTCGTTTTGTTAATTGAAGAAATTATTGGAAAATAAAAAAGCAAGTACAAAAATGAGTAATAACCCCCAGTAGAGACTGGTACGATTCAATTCAACATTTTCTTCGTTCGGGTTTGATTGTGTCGTAGCTTTATAATTCATATTAAGTTTATCGTTGGATGAATTGTTTATGTTGATAAAAAAAAAAAAAGACGGTAGGTACAACTAGGTCGTGAACAGCCAACCATCGTACTGTAAAAATTGGATAGGTTCGATCTATAGTCATTAAGGCCTCCTAAAACGATCTACTAAATTCATCGAGTTGTTCCAAAGGATCAAAATGGCCAGTTATTAATGGAATTCCTGGTCGGCTCTCTGTAAAATACTCGTTTGGCCGAGGGCTTCCAAACACATCGTAAGCAAAACGGTGCTAACAAATAACCAACCCGCAATGAATAGGGAAGGTATAGTAATGCTATGAATGACCCAGTATCAAATACTGGTAATAATATCAGCAAACGAACGTTCTCCTGTGCTTCCAGACATGCTGAGCTCCATATATTCTTGTACAGTCAAAGAAAATCGATTTCGTAAAAGATGAGATCAGAAAATGACAATTCACTGAAATTGCATCTTTGTGAGATCATCAATATTAGACCGAGGGCGTCTTGAGAGTATACCGAATCAGTATAGCTATCCTTCTTCTGACACAACAAGGCAATTCGAATTACTATCAAAAGTAAGTACTAAATAATTTCTTTTTTCCTTTACTTGTTGATGTAAAATCATCTTCCATTCAATAGAAAATTCTTTCAATTCAACGAAAGAGATTCTCATATTCCGTAGATGCGAGATATAGAAATTTTCCTTTCGTAGTTGTGGAAGCAGTTTTGTTGTTGGAATCCCTTTTTTTTAAAGAAGACGTTAATGGTCGAGTAACAAATAAGAGTAGTAGATCATATTCGATGAAAGCAAAAATAAAAAAAGAATAATTCGAATCCATAGTTGTGGATCTCGATCCAAAGGTTCTTTCTTGATCTAACTACAAGGATGGGGCAGGATGGAAAGAAAAAATGTGGAACCTAATAGAAATTACTACTAGTTGGACCAAAAAAAAGATTTTTTCAAGCGATTGTATGATAAATTTTTCTTCTTCTCAATTATTCAAGATATTATGTGAATTAATATATTACTGAATCTAATGAGTTACACTTAAATTAAAGTAACAAAAAAAGTTTTCTAGTTTGATAAGGTAACTCTTCGCTTTAAAATAGAAAATGGATTCGATACAATTCAATAGAATCTAAGCAATGATCAAAATAGAAAGGATTTTAGAATTTGATTCTATAAAAATTCAAGTTTCATTTTTGAATGAAGTTAGACGATACAGCTCTTATTAGTTTAATAGTTTACCCAAGAGTTACTCAATGAATCGGTTGATTGGAATTGCGGGATGGATAGATGTTACAGATGATGAATCAATTTCTTTTATATGTCTGTCACTTTATCTTTGTTAGTGCTGTCTGCCTATAATGATAGATGAATCAAAAACTTTTCATTCAACTTCCTCTTTCAATTGAAATTGAGATTTTTGCCTATCCTCCTATTTTGAAAAAATGGAAACTTAGGTAAGCGCTTTCTAAACATATGTAAAAAAAGAATATCTTTCATTTAATTTAGCCCTTTCATGCTTACTCTAACTAGTTATTTCGCTTTTCTATTAGCGGCTTTAACTAGAACCTCAACTGTATTAATTGGTCTGAGCAAGATACGACTTATTTAAACTGAATATTTAAAACAAACAATTCATAAAAAGAAATCTTTCTGTGGGATTACATGTATTCAATATTTACTTCGGTTACCAATTGTCAATTCTTGGTCATTGTCATTGAGATTCATGTCAATTCGGATTAATATTTAGGTATAGATATTACCTCTTTTTTTGTCTCCTTTCAAACAAAGAAAAATGATTGAAGTTTTTCTATTTGGAATCGTGTTAGGTCTAATTCCTATTACTTTGGCTGGATTATTCCTAACTGCATATTTACAATACAGGCGTGGTGATCAGTTGGACCTTTGATTAATTAACATCACGTTTTTTATTGATTTCCTCTTTTCTTTAATTCACAGGCATAGGAGGTCAAATTCCGATTGTTGTGAAAGTTACTGAATGAATCTATTTCATTCTAATTCGGTATAAGAAGAATAAAATCATGCTCTGTAGGATTTGAACCTACGACATCGGGTTTTGGAGACCCACGTTCTACCGAACTGAACAAAGAGCGCTTTCTTATCACAGTAGATTCGACTGTAAAGAAAAATGATTCTTTTTGTACCCTAATACATCTTGCATGCATATAGTCTCATAAAATCAAAATCTGTATGTCCAATTTGAATCGATCTCAATGGATCCCTCGTTACTGCCCAGAGGAGAAGAATACGTAGGGATGACAGGATTTGAACCCGTGACATTTTTTACCCAAAACAAAGGCGCTACCAAACTGCGCTACATCCCTTTCAATTGGTCTACAACAGTGTCATTGAAGAGAATCCCTGCCCACCACTCTCCCTGTAGGTCGAGCCTCCTTTTCAGTCGCCCTCTACATCCTTATTTTTTCCATAGATATCTAATTTATCTTGCCATTTATTATTTTTTGGTCTTTATTGATTTATATACTCATCATCATCCTGCCGCTCCTACCAACGCTTACTTACAACTAAGAAAAAAAAGGGTTCTAAATAAGAAGCCCTTTGAATAAGCGAGGCTTTCCCGATAGAAAAATTTGCATGCAACAGAGATCCCAATTCCAAGTGTATCCGGTTAAGCAAGCCCTGCCCGCCCGCTTCCACCCAGACAAAAAAGGTGAGCACGTAGCGCGAAAGGTTGCTTTACTAAGTAAGATAAGGCAAGAAGAAAGGGCGTTGCAGCTGCGCGAAGTTGCACCTTAGCGCATCCGTTTTCTTGCTCGTTGGCGCCGTTTTTTGATTTTTGAAAGAAGGGGCGGAGCTTGAACAAGCGAAACGAGCCTAGAGTAGCAGCATATTATGTTTTTTCAGGCCCCTTTTATATGTTATTAATCAAGCGCTAGCGCCCCTTTAGAGTAAGTCTTTTTTGTTATCAATGAAACCGAAAGAAAGAAAAAAAAACTAGTGCGTTTCGTATAGATCAAGACTTGTAGCTTGATTCTTTACTCATTCAATACTGGGAATAATTGCAAGAAATCGTTCGATAACACTTCTTCCTATTTCTTTCTCATTGATATCCGACGATCAAGACAATTCCCGTGAAACTCTTTCATTTCATAGAAGTGAATTCTTATTCTTATGAAGCAAATAACATTTCCTATTGATTTGTCCCCTAGACTGGACCTATTCTGATTCTGAATTATCCGTCGCTACGCTGTTCCCAAGGACTAGCAAAATCGAAATAGCAAAATTCTTGGGTCATCTCAATGGGTTCTGAAACCACACATTTCTCTGTATCATCATAGCGTACTTCCACATATCCATTCAGAGGAAGGTCTTTTTGTAATGGATGACCCTTGAAACCATAATCTGTTGATATACGGCGTAGCTCCGGATGATTGATGGAAGAAACACCAAATATATCCCAAACTTCTCGCTCCCACCGGCCGGCTGATGGAAATAGACTGACTACTGGAGATATTCGTGTTACTTCGTCTGCACTGGTTTGTACACGAATGCGAGAGTTATACCGAATATTCAGTAAATTATAGACCACTTCAAATCTTTGTTTTAGAGAGGGATAATCAACTCCGCATATATCGATCGAAACTTGAACCTTTGTATAGGTATGCAATTTCAGAAAGCAGAACAATTGAAATAGGTAGTCCGTATTGGTATCAGATCTATTCCCATGTTCCGATCTTTCCATTTTTTTGACCCATTTCTTGGGTAAAGTCTCCTAACTATATTTGAAAATGAATTGGTTATCCATAAAGAGAAAGAAAGTTTTCTTCTAGTTCCACTTCTTGCACTTCCAATTCAGAAAGACTTGTCGGACATCGCCGGTTAGGTTGGTCCGACCAAGAAAGGCATGCGACTTTTGGGCATTGCTTGGGCCGAGTGCTGTATGGCTACCTAGTGATTTACAAGCACCCTCACTGCACACTTTCTATATATCTATCTCCACCCAATCAAACACGTCCATGCCATAGAGAATCAGGCTCGGCAAAAACGAGACTAGGGACCATGCTCCCCGCTTTCTTCCTGTGGTTACTATTAGAACACAAGCCAAGGAACTCAAAACCACAACACAAGCACCCTTTATTTACTAGTTTTGGAGTTTTCGTCCTTTGCTTCCAGCTTTGATTAAGGTAAATAGTGAAAAATGTTCCCCGTAGAACACGAGCGTTGAGGCTTTCATCGAAACAAAGAGAGAGGCCCAACTGGTGCTTTTTTCTTTGTTAGCCAAGTGAAAGGCTTGCTTGACAATAAGTAGATTAATGTATTAAGTAAGGAACTACTAAAAACTCTATTCCCGTTTTTGGGCTATAAGACTCTTAGCTTCCAGCGAGCTAGGTGCATAAGCTTTTTTTACTACAAAAACAATTCCTCCCCCGGAAAAAAGTGGTCCGCCAACTGAACTTGCCTTGTTGTGATAGTGGTACCGCCTTTTCATTCCCACCAAGGAGCTGTAGCTTTACTTAGATAGGGCTTGACTGCCTTACCTTCTATTATATTAGTAAAGGGCCTTTAGGCTTGACTTTACTAATATAATATCAAGTAAAGGGGCATGTATCCTCTTTTTGTAAAGAAAGAGGGCTACTTCACGAGCCGCTACTAATAATCGAAAAGGTTCACAGCGAGTTCAGTCTATAGTGACAAAGGGAACGTTTCCGCCAGAGGGGTTTGTCTCCATGGAAAAAGTATTCACTACTGCTTACAATGCCTTCATTCACTCGTCTTGCTACTACGGAACTGTTCAGCGGACACATGGAGTCAAACGTCTCTCTACAATGTTGCGTAGGTATACTGATTATTGTTGGTGACTGTCTCAAGTGGTTTAGAAAGAGTTCTGTTGCTACCAACTTCTTTCTTTGTAGTCTAGTAGATCCACATGCTCTAGTGGATCTAAAGTAGGTTTATGTTTAGCAACAGAAATAGGTGAGGTTCTGTTTTCTTACCTAAGAATATTTACAAGGGGAAAGCAACGAAAGTCATACGAGTGCGCCTCTCGTAGACGAATACCAACTCAGTCCACTCCTACTGCGCGAGAGTCTTAGCCGGTCGGTGCCGGGTCGGCCCCTAGGGCACTATTCGCCTTGGGAGTGGTTCGGCCATCAAGCTACTTTGTGGGGTAGGGGAGCAGACTGGTGACTGCTGCGGTTGTTATCTCCAGGGTATGTGACACCCCACAAGTTGACTAGTGCTGAGCCAGGAGATTTTCCTTTAGATCGTTACAACGCTCGTTGAACAGTTCAAGTAGAAGTGAATAGGTAAGAAGTAGAAAGCCCCATATCAATCCATCTCCATAGGAGACAATATGAGCTAAAGACAGGAATCCCTAAATCCCGCAGAAAAGAACTCACTCCGGAGGGAGTGAGGGGGGTATTCAAAAAGGGGAGCCGCGGATTCTTTCTTTCCTTGTAGGAAAGGTCTTGGTTTTGTATGGCATTAGAGAAAACTTGTTATGGTTATGCGGCTATATAGAAAAGATGGGTGGGGCTTCAGGCGGCTTTTTTTGTTAATAGTTTCAATCAAAATTCCATCGATTGTAGCTAGTGATTGCCCGGGTCGGTGTATGATCACCAAAGGTGAAGTAACCCTTCAGATGCTCTCTCCGCCCATGCCGAATACCCCCGGCCGGTTCTGCCGGGTAAGGCCAGGAGCTGGTTTGGGGAATCACGGGGCCTTACTTATTTAGGGGGGACTTGATTCTGAAATGGAATGATAGAATCGATATTTCATAGAAGAATGACCGAGACCATAAAATCCTTTCACACCCGCACATGTGGCTGAATATATAAGGATGTTCACACACCCTGGAAAAATCCATCCTGTATCCCTGACTTTCTAGCTTGATCGCATGTCTTATTTACCATTTTATTAGCGGGTGGTTTATGTCTGGTCCTTTCGGGTCGCCTGACCTGGGCTGATGGCGCTTCGCAACGGCTTGTCTGGAGTCCAGCGGCTCTCTAACGCTTCGACGTACTAGTACCTGCCACCAAAACATCGTGAAGGATTCAGTGAACGTCTTGAAACTTAGTAACACAAGACAATTCACTAAATGGTTGTTGGCTCTACCGGAGGAGTCTGAAATCAACAACGTGTAACTGCTTGGGCATTGAGTGTTCCGCTGCTTGAGGAAGTAAGTGAGAAGATCAATGTTGAGCAGAAGTGGGGTTAAAGCAGACAACAACACATCCCCCTTTACTTAGTAGGGCTTGAAAAGTTGGACAGTTTCTTTTCCTTTCCTGTCCAGTATTTTCAATCCTAGCCGAAATAGTAAAAGCCGCAAGCACCACTAGGCCCGGTCATCGGTTGAACGTCAGTAGGGTTCGATATTAATTCCTTACTTAAATAGGAAGGTGGCAGTCTCAATCTAGTGGCGTGGTCCAGAACAAGCCTTTGATGATCCATGGGGTTTTTGTTTTGGTTACAAGAAGTGCTTCTTTGCTCGCTTGCAGTGCCTCGACTCGAGTTTCCGTTATAGGATTGAGTGAGGTGACGAGAGTTGAAGCCAAGGTTCCTTGCTACGCTCCATAGATGTTCGTACGATTCTTGTGGATTTTGGGTCTGTTTGAATTCAGCCTCTCGTTAGGTCTTCACTGAAGGATTGTCCACGTTCTCAAGCCTCTCCACCATACCCTTAGAAAGTGACAACGGATGACTTCCATTACTAAATGGAAGAACTTTTCAAACTAGTTGATAGTTGTTCCCTAGTTTCACCCCACAATGGGTTCTAATTTACTAAATCACATGTTTATGTTTTCGGAACATCACATGTAGAGTTTTTGGGGGAAGAATCACTCGGCGCGGGGCCACCCGTGTGAGGCCAGGTGATGGTCAACAACTCTGGCAGGAAATGCTGAAAAGCGGCTAACGATGCAAGAGCTCTTTTCCCCTTATACGCTCTAAAAAAGGGTATGTCGTGTTTTTGGACCCTTTGTTGAGTAAGGGTTCCAAACCCTCCAAAAGTGATAGGTATGTGTTGTTTCTTGGCACTCTCTTTCTATATTATGCCAACCTAAAAAGAGCAATGGAAAGTGGATTTTAGGTTCGATAGTCTAGAGAAGGTATTAGCCACCGGTGACCATACTTTCGTAAAAGCACCATTAGGCGGTGGTTCCTCTCCTTCCTCTTGAACCTCGAACAAAAAATCAATCTCGCCATCAGCTCGACTAAGAGTTCTGAATCGAAAAAGTAAATTGAACTTGACTTAAGACGAAGGAAGCGAGTGTGGAAAAACAACCACTTTCTTAAGGCTTCAAACTACTAGTCATTAAGACTACTATGAATGAAAAGTAAGGAAATCCTTTTCTTGACTTGGCCTGCGTGCATTATACCTACCCTTTTAACTTGATTTCAATCTCAACAAAGAAATGAAAGCATAACCCTTTGCTCGCTTGCAGCGCCACTTAGTCTTTTATTTTAGCATGCCTTGTGAAGATCTCTCGGGTGTCTACGGCAGATCCGATCAATCTCGTGATGAAGAGAAGCCTTTTCCGATGTTGAAAGGTATCATCACGACAACTCAATTTGTCCGGTAAACTACTTGGGGCTCCCCATGGTTTAGTAAAAGGGAGGGGATATTTTTTATTCATCCGGGGGTTCATTCATTATGAACTAAAAAGTGGTTGGCTGATTAGTGAGGTCTTAAAAACGTCATAGAATTCATGATCGGCCATTCTATTTTTGCTTTCAGCAAGTAGGCGACGCGAATCTATGCTTTCTATCTTTCAATCGGATACCAATTGCTTGGATGTGTTTGAAAGCCTCGAGATGACTTGCAGAATAAATTCTTTCTATGTTTGTCTTGTGTCTCCGAAACAAACGGTCCATTTATTGATGGGCGAAAGATGGGGATTGAACCCGCGCGTGGTGGATTCACAATCCACTGCCTTGATCCAATTGGCTACATCCACCCCTACCCCCGCACAGGTTGAAGTCTCTATCTACGATCAGATCCTTTCTGAACTCCACTATGACCGTTTATGAAAGAGAAGCTTTTTCCTATACTATAGTGGCAAGTCTATTGTTGTGTTTCAGAATTAGGGGAAACAAAACTTCAACAAGTAGAAGCTTCCTGGCAAAGCTTTAAACAAAGAGGTTGGACTGTTCACTTCATTGATATGACTTCACTTTACTTAAGATTAAAGATAAGGGCCGGACGGGCAGTGAAGGCTCATTTAATAGACAGCGAGCGAGCTGCAAGAACCTACTCGAGAAGCAGCAAGCGGAACTTGAACTTGAAGAAGCGAGCCTCTATCAAAGAAAGCCATTGCGCGCTAGCCCCTTGTCTTGTATAGGGTGGAAAACCTGCGCACCCCTAAACTACAAGCTTTCTTTGAAGCCCCTACAACATGGGATATTTGAAGAATCCCCTTTCTACAAACCTTTTTATAATATAAGAGAAGCTCTTCGAGCTTTCTTCGCATGCTTGAGCGCATCCCCTTTCTATTAGTAAGGTTTTCAAATTTCCTTTAGTTCCTTTATGACTATAATATAAATAATAGGGGTAGGGGGGCACTAACGAGCAAGAAAACGGACGCGCTAAGGCGCAACTTGGCGCAGCTGCTACACCCTTGCTTCTTGCCTTATCTTTTACTAAGAAACTAATCTAAATAGAAGCCCTTCTTTCTCAAAGTCAACTTTCTCCCTTCTTGCTTTAGTGAAATAACGAGCGCTAACGCGACCTTCCTTCAGCTGGCTTCGCCCTATCTATTCATCTATTCCCTCAAATGGATATTTAGGGATCTCTCTTGTTCATAGATCTTGAAACCAGATCAATATCCATTTCTCAATAGATCTATTTATCGATAGAAAGATATAGATCTCTATATAGATCTATCTCCATATCTAAATATGGAAGAACCGACACAACACGGGCGTAACCAACGGAAGGTTCTCACCCTGTCCCCGACATTGTTCTCCGATGATGTCCCGGAGCCACCATTCTCTTTCTTTCTTCAATCATTCCAATCAGGACAAGTGGTTCATTTTGTCCTTCTATCTACGCAATTCTCTGTCTTCGTTCGTGATCATGTTGGGCGAAAGGTAGTTGTAGAGGAGCGGCTATGAAATGGCGATTCCCCCCTTTCCATTGAAGTAGGGAGGGCCTTCTTCCCCACCATTCCGGCCTATTATTGATAGGGATTTTACCGATGCTGAAGATAGCTTGCTTACCAAGCCGCCGACGTGAGAAGCTAGTCGCCAGGAAAGAAGCAAGGAGGAAGCGAAGCTGTCTACGAAGCTTTACTTCTCGCCCTGTAGTCGTAATACTCGGCTTGTCACTACTTTGATTCAAAAGGTAACCGACGGTTCCCGACTTTCTCCGCTTTCCGCAACCGTAACCACTTGTCATTCCGATTACTTCATCCATAAACCTTTTTTTTATTTCAAAATAGCGATACACTCTAAATAAGTAAAGGAGAAGCTTCCATTCTAGAAGCTACTGCTTCCTGCCTCCCTCGGGGTGAGAAGTTCCCTTCCCTTTTCTAAAATGCCTGAGTGGTCTGCTCAGCAAACGTACAAAGTGGACCGCAGTTTTGGTGACCCTCTTCTTCCCATTCGGGTTGGGTTGACCCAGAAGTATAATAATGTAAGGCCCCGTAAAATTTTTGTGCATAAAACCTAGTAGATGTGGTGTCATGGTCCGAATGATGTGTTAGGAATGCGTAGAATTCTTCGCGGCGAGCTTGCTCGCCGCGGTTCGAACCCTTGGTAGTGATTTAAGTTTCAAAAATGTAGAGAAATAATTTTTCCGAAAAAGTGTCAAATATGCGGTCAAGAATGCGACCGCAGAATCAACATGCGGACCGCATTCTGACCGCAAATCGTTCCAGAGAAGTTGCCCAAAATCGTGTCAATAATGCGGTCGAAATTGCGATCGCATAGTGAATCTGCGATCCAATTTGCGACCGCAGATCGGGAATGCGGACCGCATAATGGCCGCATTTCGTAGCAGAGCTGGAGTAATTTTTGAGGCCATTTTGCGGTCACTTTGCGGACCGCATGTGTGTTCTGCGGTCGCATAGTGACCGCATATTTGACCCCGGCCCAGATTTTTGTAACATTTTGACCCGATCTCTTCTTTAATATAACACCTTTCTTCTTCATTTTTATCATATCACCTCACCAAAATTAGAGAGAGAAGAGAGGGTTTTTAGAGAGAGAAATCTTTCATCTTCAAAGATTTGTTTCAACTACTTAATTCCAAGGATTCTAGGGCAAAGATTCAACATCCCCAATCTTTTCAAGGTAAAAACCCTAACTATTTTCTTTGATTTTCAATTTTAAATTGGGTAAAGAGAGGTTTGCATATAATAGCTTTTGAAAATAGAATTTTTACACTCATGCATGATTATTGATCTTGATTTCTAGTAAAACAAAAGAAGTAAGTAGAAGTAAGAGTCTTCAAGAACAAGGTGGGCAAGAATAGGATATCTTGGGTAAGCATAAAGTAGAAAGTTAACGGAAGAAAAATCATCACCAGGTATGTATGGCTAATTTTGATTCTTGTGAAATCGCCCTTATGTGTAAAATTGTTTGGCATGTGTTGATTTGAGAAATTGTATGTGATTAATTGATGTTGTTGTTGGATATTCAAAGTTGTTGTTGAACTATGAGTGTTGTGGTAAGAAATATGAACCGAAAGGTAAATGAGAGTTGAATTGGGTAAAGAATTTGTGAATAATGATTATGATGGCCTATATGGCACCTTGTGGAAAAGAAATCGAAACACTTGAGAATTGGTTTATTGTGGAAAGAGATGAAACACTTGAATTATGGAAAATTGTTGAATATACATGTGTGAATATTATTGAATGTGGAAACATTGTAACTTGGTTGTGATATTGGCTTGAGAAGTAATTGAGAACATGAAACAATGTGCAAGTTGCTTATTTGAACTTGTTGAAATTGTGTGTAGTACCTTATCTGTTGTTTGAAATTGTTGTGTTTTCAACTGTAAGGCGGGGTCGTGTCGCGCGCCGCGACGTGGTGAAATAAGGTGTGGGTTGGGGTGATAAGGGTGGCCGAGGTAATAAGGGTGGTCAGGGGCAATAAGGATGGAAAGCGATCGAAATCGCTATTAAAAATTGATACATAAATCAATAATGTGAAATTGTGAAAGGAGACAGCAGGAGAGTTTGCAACCTGTGGGGCACTGATTGCCCCTTTGTTTGACTACTTGTGCTTTACGTGATTGATTGGTTATTGTTAAATTGGTTGGTTGTAGAAAGTGCTTTGTGTGATAATTATTTGAAATGAGGAAAAATGTGGAAACATGGTTGGCGGTTTAATTAATTGTTGATGTAATTTAATGGCTTGAGTTTACTTGGGACAAAGTTTGTCCATACATACCAGTACAATTCAAGTGTACTGACGTCCCTTTTTGCCGGGGGCGCTACATTCGTGTCATGATTGTAGGTGTATCAGTAGCAAGCACTTCAGCTCATCGGCAGTAGTATCCTTCTCCTTCCACTGCCCATTTTGGTGAGCCCCTTTCTTCCCCGGGGCCTTGTGTGGTTCATGCCACTCGGTTTGGATTTCATTTTGGTTGTAAGGTATAGCCGGAGCCTTGTTACCGGCAAGTATTGTATTTCCCTTTTGTATCCTAGAGGCTCCGTAGACATGTAAACTGTGGGATTGTGGCCTATGTATATGTATGGGGCGTTGCAAATATAAATTATGAACTTGTTAGTAAATAAATCACATGGTTATGTTTATGCATTATGAAATCAGTCATTGTTGGTAAGATATTTTGGTTAATGAGTAACAGTCAACACAGGGGTAACGCGTGGGAATGGAAGGCACCCAGGTCCGCTTGACTGGGGCAACCCGGTCAGGCGCCGGTCATGTCCCTCGATTTGGGGCGTGACAAACTTGGTATCAGAGCATATGGTTTTTAAAGTGTCCTAGGATGTCTCGGAGCCGTGTCTAGTAGTGCCCTTCTTATAGGTGTGTTGTCGACCACATCATATAAGTAGGGGGCTGCACGGACATTTAGGAATATTACCCTTCTTCATCACTCCAAATCGTGCGATAAAGCTTGACTATAAGATTGTTTTGTAACCCGTGCGTTGAGATTCAAGGTAAGTTTAAATGCTCTTTCGTCTATTTCATGTAGTGTTGTCATATGTCATGACCAATGGGAAAAGACATGGGTGTTATGGAGATTGCACATGTATCTTGTTGAATAAACCGTATGAATATATATAGTATAAGTACATAGTACTACAAGTATACTTTATTTGGGGAAAGGATTAGAAGTGATTACCCGCACGAAGAGGCATTGATTTGATAATTGATATGTAAGCTTAAATAGCAAGCATGGTTAGTGCAAGAAGTATATAATTGATCGTAAGGTGTGAAAGAATATTGGTTATATAAGCACGTGATATATGAGATAATGACTAAGAGATTAATGGGGAGAGTGTAAGTCTCTCATATGAGGTAAAAAGTTATGAAATAAGACTCAATTGGACCCTAGGTGAGAAGACCCTTGTCTTACGAACGTTATAAGGACCCAGAAATGTACGAAGTTGCGTTACACTCATAAAGGATATGCGTGGGGACTTGGAATCCCATACCTACGTGGCTGAATAGGAGAAGGGAACTTATGAGATCAATGCTATGGTGACTTAAATTTTCCTAATGGTCGAGTATATATATAAGAGGGATTGATATATGAGGCATATGTTCCTAAAGTTTCTACACTCAAGACTTGTGTCAAGATCCAGGATATTTTCCCCATGTGGGAGAGGGAGGACCATCGTGAGGCTACTTAAATACAATGAAACAAGAGCGAGACCATGTAGCTATGATATTTGAATATTTTGGTAAAGACATGTGTGGTCTAGAAAAGAGATTAAGGAATGTAAATTCTTCACGCATGGCAATGTGACTGATAGGGTCAACGATTCTAGAAAATAATAGTATGTTTGTAAAGAGACTTTTACTTGTCATAAGGTCAGGAGAAATGGGACCCAAGGAGGTAGCATATGTCAAATGTGAAGGATTGTGAGTTCCTAGAACGGGCTAATCATAGATTTGTGATTTAAACAAAGTTTCGGGATACTAAGAAAGCCAGAACGAGTGAGAGAAATGAATGTGTTGCCACAACAACCCAAGATGGTAATTGGGGCTTGATAGAGAGCCTCTAAAGAGCCTTACAAATAGATAAGTGTTAAGTGATGTTCAGACAAACACTCCTTGCTACATATGTCCCAATAAGAGTTAAGAGGTGAGCCGGATGGAATGCCTAAGGTAAGAGACCACGTAATATATGGAAGAGTGCGTGGCTATTCACTAACTAGGAAGAATGAGGTGAGAAGAAATGGGAAGAAAACCTTTAAATTGAGATGGTCATGGTTATTTAAAACAATTTGTTTGCATCAGAATGGTGGACTCACTTAGGGCACAAGTGTTAATAAAAGTTATAAGGGATTAACCGCAATGCAACCGACTTGGATGACATTGAATATCAACTAAAGGGGTCTAGAGATAGTTCATGTCTACACACAATGGGAAGCGAGGTTATCATTGGTGAGGTTGTGGTACTGTAAAATGATTAAACAAGACATAATGATCTTTCAAGTTCACAGGAGACAGACAAATGTGTGGAACATTAAAGCTATTAATTATGCACTATCCGCAAAAAAAGATGGGAATGAAAGGTTCGGAATGGATTCAAAGAGGATGAAAACTCGTGACAGACTAGACGTGTTTGGCATGATAACTCTTAAGCGGCAATATCAGGGAACTTTATTGGTAACTATAACATGGGGAATAAGGCGAGTTACTCATCCGAGATAGAATCAAGTGGACTAAGCCTTACACTTAAGAGTGAAACCAAAAGTTGTTGTTGAAGTATTGAAGAGGATTTAAAGTTTCAGAGAATACCCTTCTCGGGATAGTGACCCTTCGTAAGTCATATGCATATAAAGGTTGTTGATATACGTTTTGAGAGGTGTTTAACCGTAATGAGGGATGGTAGGAAATTTCACAGGGGAAGTAGTGCAGTTTCTTAAAGTCTGTAATGCACATATGGGGAGAAGAGGTTGGTTAAGAAAAGTTAGAGCACAATGCTACTTTACATTCGATACAATGCCGTGCAAGTTAGTGTTATTCGGGGTATATGTGCAAAGTGAGCCAGTGCTATTCATTTGAGACAGGAGGTCATATGAGAAAACTCATTCAGCAATGCCTTGGGTTAAGAATTATGAAGAGTTAGTAGCAATTGTTCACATGGGGTCGTAACCACATCAAGGAAATTATAGTGGAACTCAATTCGTGGAAGGTCTTATGTATGAGGAATATAGTAAGGATGTTCCGCTATCGATGTAAAGTATTAAGGTGAAAGTTATGCCTCCAAGGTTGGTTAGGGTGTGTGTTGATGCAGCACGGAAAGGTTATAGAGTATGCTTTGAGATAACACAAAAAAAAAAAAAAAAAAAAAAAAAAAAAAATCACGAGAAGAATTATCCGACGCATGATTTGGAGCTTGCAGCTGTTGTGTTTGCTTTGAAAATATGGCGGCACTATCTTTATGAAGTCATGTAGAAGTGTTTTCAGACCCCAAGAGCCTCCAGTATTTGTTCAAGCAGAAGGAGCTAAATCTAAGACAGCGGCGGTGGTTAGAATTACTCAAGGACTATGATATGGACATTTTGTACCATCCAGGGAAGGCAAATGTGGTAGCCGACGCTCTTAGTCGAAAATCCATGAGTAGTTTGGCTCATTTGGGTGTGGATCAGAGACACCTGGCTCGAGAGGTTTACCAATTAGCCAGTTTGGGGGTTCGTAGCTCGGCGTCAGACGAGCGGGATATTTTGGTGTATAATGGAGTAGAATCATCATTGGTCGCGGAAATCAAAGAAAAACAGTTCATGGATCCAGCATTAGTTCGGGTAAAGGAAGCAGTTCTGAATGACAAGACCTCAACATTTGTACACAGCAGCAAAGATGGTGTAATGCGGGGTCAAGGCAGATTATGTGTTCCGGACGTGAACGAACTTCGGGAAAAGGTAATGGCAGAGGCACATATTTCCAGATATTTTGTACAACTAGGTTCCACAAAAATGTATCATGACCTTAAGGAGATTTATTGGTGGAACGGTATGAAAAGGGATATAGAAAGCTTTGTAGCTAAATGTCCGAACTGTCAACAAGTGAAGGCCGAGCATCAACGGCCCGGTGGATTAACTCAGATTATAGAAATACCAAGGTGGAAATGGGAGATGATCAATATGGATTTCGTGGTGGGGTTACCTCACACTCGGCGTAAGTTCGATTCAATATGGGTGGTAGTAGATCGACTCACCAAATCAGCTCACTTCCTGCCTGTCAAGTCCACTGATACTGCGGAGCAATATGCAAGATTGTACATCAAGGAGATAGTAAAACTTCATGGCACTCCACTTTCTATTATCTCGGATCGTGGGGCTCAGTTCACAGCTAACTTTTGGAAGAAGTATCAGCAAGGTTTGGGAATCTAGGTGAATCACAGCACAGCTTTCCATCCACAGACCGATGGACAGGCCGAGCGGACCATTCAAACGCTTGAAGATATGTTGCGGGCTTGTGTCTTAGATTTTAAAGGTAATTGGGATGAACACTTGCCACTTATAGAATTTGCTTATAATAACAGCTATCATGCTAGCATTCAAATGGCCCCGTTTGAGGCATTGTACGGGAGAAGATGTAGATCGCCAATTGGGTGTTCTTGAGGGTATCTCCTATGAAGGGAGTCATGCGATTCGGAAAGAAAGGGAAATTGAGTCCTAGGTATGTTGGTCCATATCGGATCATTCAAAGGATTGGTCAAGTTGCTTATAGGCTAGAATTGCCTCTTGAGATGTCATCAGTGCACTCGGTATTCCATGTGTCCATGTTGAAGAAAGTGATTGGAAATCCATCCCCCAATCATGTCAGTCGAGGCTATTGAGGTTAATGAAGATTTGTCATATGAAGAAGTTCCAGTTGCCATTCTTGATAGGCAAGTCCGTAAGTTAAGAAATAAGGAAGTTGCCTCTGTTAAAGTATTCTGGCGAAGTCAACAAGTTGAGGAGGCCACATGAGAAGCAGAGAAAGAGATGAAGGAAAAGTACCCCCATTTGTTCGATCAAGCCTAGAAGAAATTAGGTGACCCTCCTACTTCTAGTAACTGTCATCTTGTCCAAGTTGTTTCCCTCTTAGTGTTAGTAAAAGCCTCCTCCATTTTGTAAAGAGTTATGTGTTAAGTAAGCGACTAATAGTAAGTGTAGATTGGTAGTGGTTTGTTTGTGTGTACATGTTGTGTTAAAATGGTTGAATAAGGAAAGGACTCATTGAAGTGACTAGTTATGTGCAATAGTAACAATGTGATAAAATGTGTGCATTTGTTGAGGCAAGAAAGTATATACAAGTTGTGAAAAGTGTTGTATTTGTGTATTGTTGTTTGGTAATATGTTTCGGGGGCCCTCTGACAGGTGGATATGTCCATAATACAAAGGAAACTCTGGCGAAATTTTTCTAAAATATTAGAGTTAGTCAAAATTTTGATAGCTTGCATATCATGTCTTTCAAAACTCATTTATTTCAAAATCCTCATTCGAGGACGAATGATCTTAAGGGGGAGGATGTAAGGCCCCGTAAAATTTTTGTGCATAAAACCTAGTAGATGTGGTGTCATGGTCCGAATGATGTGTTAGGAATGCGTAGAATTCTTCGCGGCGAGCTTGCTCGCCGCGGTTCGGACCCTTGGTAGTGATTTAAGTTTCAAAAATGTAGAGAAATAATTTTTCCGAAAAAGTGTCAAATATGCGGTCAAGAATGCGACCGCAGAATCAACATGCGGACCGCATTCTGACCGCAAATCGTTCCAGAGAAGTTGCCCAAAATCGTGTCAATAATGCGGTCGAAATTGCGATCGCATAGTGAATCTGCGATCCAATTTGCGACCGCAGATCGGGAATGCGGACCGCATAATGGCCGCATTTCGTAGCAGAGCTGGAGTAATTTTTGAGGCCATTTTGCGGTCACTTTGCGGACCGCATGTGTGTTCTGCGGTCGCATAGTGACCGCATTTTTGACCCCGACCCAGTTTTTGTAACATTTTGACCCGATCTCTTCTTTAATATAACACCTTTCTTCTTCATTTTTATCATATCACCTCACCAAAATTAGAGAGAGAAGAGAGGGTTTTTAGAGAGAGAAATCTTTCATCTTCAAAGATTTGTTTCAACTACTTAATTCCAAGGATTCTAGGGCAAAGATTCAACATCCCCAATCTTTTCAAGGTAAAAACCCTAACTATTTTCTTTGATTTTCAGTTTTAAATTGGGTAAAGAGAGGTTTGCATATAATAGCTTTTGAAAATAGAATTTTTACACTCATGCATGATTATTGATCTTGATTTCTAGTAAAACAAAAGAAGTAAGTAGAAGTAAGAGTCTTCAAGAACAAGGTGGGCAAGAATAGGATATCTTGGGTAAGCATAAAGTAGAAAGTTAACGGAAGAAAAATCATCACCAGGTATGTATGGCTAATTTTGATTCTTGTGAAATCGCCCTTATGTGTAAAATTGTTTGGCATGTGTTGATTTGAGAAATTGTATGTGATTAATTGATGTTGTTGTTGGATATTCAAAGTTGTTGTTGAACTATGAGTGTTGTGGTAAGAAATATGAACCGAAAGGTAAATGAGAGTTGAATTGGGTAAAGAATTTGTGAATAATGATTATGATGGCCTATATGGCACCTTGTGGAAAAGAAATCGAAACACTTGAGAATTGGTTTATTGTGGAAAGAGATGAAACACTTGAATTATGGAAAATTGTTGAATATACATGTGTGAATATTATTGAATGTGGAAACATTGTAACTTGGTTGTGATATTGGCTTGAGAAGTAATTGAGAACATGAAACAATGTGCAAGTTGCTTATTTGAACTTGTTGAAATTGTGTGTAGTACCTTATCTGCGGTTTGAAATTGTTGTGTTTTCAACCGTAAGGCGGGGTCGTGTCGCGCGCCGCGACGTGGTGAAATAAGGTGTGGGTTGGGGTGATAAGGGTGGCCGAGGTAATAAGGGTGGTCGGGGGCAATAAGGATGGAAAGCGATCGAAATCGCTATTAAAAATTGATACATAAATCAATAATGTGAAATTGTGAAAGGAGACAACAGGAGAGTTTGCAACCTGTGGGGCACTGATTGCCCCTTTGTTTGACTACTTGTGCTTTACGTGATTGATTGGTTATTGTTAAATTGGTTGATCGTAGAAAGTGCTTTGTGTGAGAATTATTTGAAATGAGGAAAATGTGGAAACATGGTTGGCTGGCTTAATTAATTGTTGATGTAATTTAATGGCTTGAGTTTACTTGGGACAAAGTTTGTCCATACATACCAATACAATTCAAGTGTACTGACGTCCCTTTTGCCGGGGGCGCTACATTCGTGTCATGATTGTAGGTGGATCAGTAGCAGGCACTTCAGCTCATCGGCAGTAGTATCCTTCTCCTTCCACTGCCCGTTTTGGTGAGCCCCTTTCTTCCCCGGGGCCTTGTGTGGTTCATGCCACTCGGTTTGGATTTCATTTTGGTTGTAAGGTATAGCCGGAGCCTTGTTACCAGCAAGTATTGTATTTCCCTTTTGTATCCTAGAGGCTCTGTAGACATGTAAACTGTGGGATTGTGGCCTATGTATATGTATGGGGCGTTGCAAATATAAATTATGAACTTGTTAGTAACTAAATCACATGGTTATGTTTATGCATTATGAAATCAGTCATTATTGGTAAGATATTTTGGTTAATGAGTAACAGTCAACACAGGGGTAACGCGTGGGAATGGAAGGCACCCAGGTCCGCTTGACTGGGTCAACCCGGTCAGGCGCCGGTCATGTCCCTCGATTTGGGGCGTGACAAATAAGAAGGAATGGAACCACTGGAGAGTTATCTGCAGTTCGCACTTGGGCAAAGACGACTGACTTTGGAAGCGGAACACGAACATATTTCCGCGATTCAAGGTTCTTATTGAGCGTAGCGAAATCAAGGTTGATGATAAAGTCATCGAAGTTTCTATGGTGTTCTACCTTTGCGTAGTCCCGGTCCACAGTGGAAGGCTCCGCACCCGAGCCTCGTTAGACTCAGCTGAAGTGTAAGGTGTAAGTGAAGAAAATAGAAGAGATGAAGTCCGTCCCTTAGCCTAGTCTATACCCAAAGCTGACACAACTCTGTACCGACGCCTCACTACTACTTTCATTTTTCTTTTATTTTTAAATTAATTAACGGCTAAGTGATTTCATAACCTGAGCTTTCCTTAACCAGCTGACCTTACTTTGTAACCTTAGCCTCCCTTTCTTTATAGTTTTCTAGTTCGACTAAGTGACTTCGTAACCTCAACGTACTTTTTTTCTTACTGTAGCATAGGCCTTCGCCACTTCAAACGGGCGCTTCGCCCCTGTTTTTTCTGAATTAGAAAGAGTGGGGTCTTACTTATTCAGGGGGGATGAAAGACAAATAAAGGGATCAGGGGGCTTTATGATCTGAGAATGAGAAGAGGCGTGGTTGGTGTGTCACTGGGTCGGTGGGCGAACACGTAGGAAGGGGGACGACCCGCCGAATTCACATAAAAAATTGCCAATATGAAGACAAACGAAATCTTGAATTGCGTATAGAAACAAAACGAACCACTTCTATTCTCGGAGCTGAGGTATATGAAGAATGGCTTTTTGGTCCCTTTCATCCAGTGGTTAGGACATCGTCTTTTCATGTCGAAGACACGGGTTCGATTCCCTTAAGGGATAGGTACACATTCCCGGCCTCTTTCAGTTAGTGTTCATTGTTGAGTGATCGCTCGCTATCTGGCTGGAAAAGATGGTCCAGAAGCTTCCTCTCTCCCAGCAAGAAAGACGAGATCACCACTTCTCTCAGTAATGGACTTCATTTACTTCGTAACCTTAGCCTTAGATGTCCTTTCATAGATTCTCGAACCTCCGACAGACAGAATATCCATGCATGCGTTCTTTCTCTCCTCCCCTCAGCCATACATCCCTTTTTTTTCTTTTGGCCGTTTTTGTTAGGCATTGAACCACACCCCACAGAGTGGTGCTGAGTGGTGTCCTCCCCTCCCTAATACCTAAACAGAGTTCCGTCTATGGAGCATAAAGCTTAACCCATGGCATGGCGCAGTAGGTTGGCCTAGTCTCTCGCCCAGCCTTCGCCTTATTCAGAGGCTAAGTTGAAGCGTTCAACATCGGCCTACCACCTTTTTTTTCAAGGTTGAGCTTGTTCAATTGAAGCTAATGCTATGCTGCCCTTCCCTTGTTCAAGAGAAAGCGAGGACATTCTTTTAGCTACCAGCCCAAACAAAAGAGATTAGCCTCTTGATCGATCGATTGATTGGATCGAAGTACGAAGGGGCTGATTGAAGTCTGAGATCAGCCCAAGACTAAGGCCGAGCAACTAGCTGCTATAGGATTGGACGTCTATCTATTTCACCATGCTCCCCTACTCCTATAAAGGCCGGTAGAACGAATGCTCTGCTCATCTTTCTTACGGCTCATTATCGCAGCGCTCGTTCACCCCTCCGGCTTCTTCCATTCAAGAAAAGGTAGTCTTTCCTTGGTAAATAGCATCTTGAAGTGAAGCGAAGGCATTATTGAAGTAAAGAAATAGCGGGTCGGTCAATTGCATTAGGTAGGAGATGCAGAACCTGTCTTAATCGAAAGTGCATTCGCTATTCGATTGCATCCTATATCCCACCAAATTTTGATTCCAAAGTGTGTATCTCTTCTTTACTTTTAAGTGACAAGGGGGTGACAAAGGGTATACTTTCTTCTCTGTGTCGTCGTCTCATCAATGAGCATAGATTAATAGCCAAGCCTACCATTTTGTGCTTGTCAATCTGTATCCCATTCTTCAGGTATAGTTTTATTTGATCACAGATCGACAGGTGATCCGTCCTTTCTCCCCATTTTGTCATAAGGCGTGGTCTGATTCTTAGAAAAAAAATTCCTCTGTTTAGGTCCCTACTAAGCATAATTCGTAAACTATGCAAAGGCTCTTTGAATACTTTTGAAAAAGTTTTTAGCCAAAAAAGCAAAAACAATTCTCAATGCCCTTACGAGGTAGTGATGAGTTAAACTACTCGTGTTGGCATGGAAGTCAGCCCGGTTAACTGATTCCATTCTGCTACAACGGTTCAAAACCTTCCCCTGAGCTCAAGAATCTATAAATATCTTTTCAACTCAAGAAATGCTAAAGCTATTTTGAGTTGGTATTTCTAACTAAGTCGGAAGGAGGGCTTTGGGCAAAGAGCAACTCGAAAGTACTTTACTTTAGTCCCAGTACTGAAAGACGTGACTTCAGGAGTGGATTTCGTAAGGGAAGACTTCGTTTACTTCCTGCAAATTGCTTATGTAAGAACTAGTATAAAGAAAGGAATTAAAAAAAAAAGCAGTTTTGACATTGAATGAGAATGCTTCAATGAGAATCATCTTAGGAATTGACTATAGACATGAGTCTAAGCCGCCGGGAGAGGAGAGACCATTTTCATGAGAGAGGGACGAACAAGTGACAGATTGGGAAAAACAATAGGTAGGCCTTCTAAGCGGTCATTTAGGGGCCTCGTTAGCGACCCATCATTCTTCCCTAAGCTGTCAGAGTCCGATCGAAGAGAGCAAGAGATAGAGGAATCCTCGCTCATAGATGTGAATTGATAAAGCAAGCCCGAATTATTTTTAATTATGCTCTATAGTCTGTTCCCTACCCCTGGTAAGGTCTGATTGTTATCCGTAAGTCTTATTTTGACCGCGGCAAGGTGAACTTTGCAAAAGTGCTTATTTGGTTGGGAAGAATAGGACTTCTGACTCCAAGCCTACCCTACCCGAAAAAAAGTTTTAGCTACTGATGTAGCCTCTTTTCGATACTACTAGTCTTCTCGCTACCTACTAGAAAAATCCCATCAAGATAGATTGAATCGATGACCTATACTTCAACTAAAGGCGCAAGGGAGTAGCGAGCACAAAATAGAGGAACTGCACATGGGTCTCCTTGAAGAACGAAGTCTAGGGTAAAGAAAAAAGGGTAGAGTGGGCACACTTCTACTGTGCTTGGATTGGCATGGCTGTCCCCATTTGCTGGTTGTGGCTCGGCCTCTCCGCTTGCCTTTACTTTTCATGTCAAGCGTACAAGTCTAGTTTAGTGGGATTTACTTCTAAAGACAGTAATTCTCTTTCATCTCTCCTGTCAAAGTCGACATCTTAACCTGACTTCTTGAGCTCAGTTGATTATTGAAGCAGTAGCTCTGGATTGAGAGCTGGATGCTTACCTTATTATTGTGAAAAGGAGAAAGAGCTCTTTTTATTGTTGTTGAGGTGAGTAAGGGAGGTGGGTTTGCTGGCTTGCTGGCTAGCTCGTGCAATCAAGGAAAAATGCCTTCGCCTTCTTTTTTTAAAATGAAAAAGTAAACTACCTTAGTAGGCTAGCTTTGGTTGCTAAGCAAGACGGGCACTACGCTAGGACGTGGATCGATCATGACGAGAATGGACTTCTCCGTAATGTAATGTAAATGTAATAGAATAGGCAGAGTCCAGTTCCCCTCCCTTCTCGACCAGATGAAGGAGATATGAATTCCATTTAGGCGGGTCAGGGCTTGGCTTGCCCCTATGTTCTCCCGGGTCGGAGGCGAGAACTTGAAAGTGAATCATTCAGTGGTGGGGTGTTCATAGACCAGAAGGCCTCGCCCAAGGAGTGGCAGATTTGGATGGAGTCTCGCTTTGATGCTGGGGAGATGAGATCGATAGATCTGGATAGAGTCTCGCTCATAGAGGTAGAGTACGTGCGCTAGCGCGCTACGAATTACGTAATTGATCGGATCAGATAGGCCTTCCTTCGGGCAAGTGACCAAACCCGGCACATCCAATTCTATTCTGATCAACAACTTGGAGGTATGGCTGAGTGGCTTAAGGCATTGGTTTGCTAAATCGACATACAAGAAGATTGTCTCATGGGTTCGAATCCCATTTCCTCCGGTACGAAAATGAAAGGGGCGGGCAAAATTATGTGAGAGAAAGAACCTCTTGGTGGAGTCGAGTCCCCCGGAGGACAGAATAGCACTTCTTAGTGACTAGGAGCAGAGAGCCCGTTGCACCTTGTTTTTCTTTGACCGGCCTATCTTCTTTCTATAAGCAAGCTCCCTCCGGCCGTCCAGTCCCTGGACGGCTCTCGATTTTTGAGCATGTTGGGGGATTAGGCGACAGTTGAAAGAGCTTCTCGAAAGCTTGACGAACAAGCAAAAAAAGCCTATCTATTCTATTTTCTTAGTTTAGTAAAGGGCTTTTCCCTTACTAGTCAAGTGGTAAGGTAGGGCGCTATTCGATGAAGAAAACAGACTTTAGGAAAGTGGTTAAGGTAGCTCAGCTGGTTAGAGAAAAGGACTGAAAATCCTTGTGTCAGTGGTTCGAATCCACTTATAAGCAGGCGAAAGGTCCAAACCATGGCCGGGAGCGAGCCGGATTTAGAAATGAAAGTGAAAGAGTAAGCAATAAAATAAGACCGCTCCTGCACTATACAGACAGCTTTTTGGCGGTAGGGTTGGGGTGGCTTGCTTGAGGTAGATTAAAAAAAAACGGTTGATTACTCGGATTGGTTCTCGCATCCCTGTGCCCAAAAGGATGGGCGAGTTCGGTTTGAGTGTTCATCGATCGGGTGGATCAATATGCTTCTGGGTGGTGAGACGAGGTGTAGCACAGTCTGGTCAGCACATCTGTTTTGGGTACAGAGGGCCATAGGTTCGAATCCTGTCACCTTGATGTGGTAGCCTTCTCCGTGGTCGGACAGTAAGGCAAACAGCGTAAAGCATAAAGTAAAGACATGATGCCTCGACTAAGTAAAGTATTTTTGCCCCTTATCGGTAGTTCCGTAGAAGGTTGTTTCGTACGTTTTCTAGGATCAGATAGAAGCACCACCCCAGAATTGATTCTTCTTTTCTTCTTACTTTTACTAAGTCTGACTCTAGTTTCTCGTTCAACTAAAAGAAAAAGAAGTGTGATTATTTTATTCCTAATATTTTTCATCTCTTTCTTTTTCTATTTTCTCCGGATCTACTTACTTTCTCGCTTAGATGTTCTTTTGGCTGATCTTTTCTCTTATGTTTTGGATTTGAGTGTGGGGGGAGGGCAAGGACTTCCTCTTCCGGGCCCTTCAAACTCCTCATCGGAATAATTTATTCGGGCTCCAGGTCCTGTCGGAGCCTTGGCCCCCGACTCACAATATAGCCTTGGAGTCATCGATGATAAATAGGATATTGGCAATGGAAAATACCAATAGCATTTTTTTGATGGATAAGGATAGGGGGTCTATTGGGCAGAAGTAAAACATTCACTCAACAATTGTTCCTCGCGAAAGGAATATAACCAATTGATCGAGTTCGAGAATAGGGATCTTCGGATCCATGAGAAAAAGCATTCATGCTGTTCTCTTTTTCAACATATACTTACTTCACATCCTGCCTTGGCCGAAAATGTCGCTTACAACCCCCAAGAAGCCTTTTGTGACTTTTTGGATGAGAAACAAAGTGAACTTGACCAACAAGGTAGGAATGTATTAGTAAAGGACCAGAGAGAACTCTAATTTTTGAATCTACTGTCTCGCAATATAAGAACACATGGCCAAAACTCAGCCTATATAATTAGAATACTTGGTGGATGATAATGAATTGGATTTCCACTGAGAAGTCCCTATGGTGCGGTTGAGGGCAGCTGAACGAAAGGAAAGTTGGTAGGCCGCCTGGGTGAGACAAACCAGAATAATCTAACTGGAGGAGTGAAAGCCAGGATGGCTTGGTAAGCAAGAAATCCGTTATGTGGGCGCCAACTCCAAGTTCCATCTCTTCTTTCTTTTTTTTGTCACGATCAAAATGAAAGGTTGTTCTCTGGGCCTGTCTTTTGCTCCCAGAGATGCTGGTTCGAGTCCAGCTCGTGATAGAGTTTGTGAGTATACCTCGGGATGACTTTTTATCCACTACTCAACCTCGAAATCTAGTCTAGTTCAGCCATAGAGGACTTGATACTTATCTTCGACAAACCTCAAGCGGGACGAGTCAATAGCATATGCGAATTTTATTTTATAGCTGCGTTTATGCCTTCAACCCCGAAAAGGTCGGATTCATGCAAAAAAGTAACATCCGAGATTTGTGAACAGACCGGCTTGGGACAGAGAAATCCGGATGAATACCACAAGGGGGGCATTGAGCTGTGTGAACGCGGCTTTCACTAAAAGAAAGATGTGCCTACAATGAAACTATTAGACCTTTGTTGATGCACATGAATTATCTTTCCAGCCGGTGAAGCTAATAAAAGAAGCCCTTAGAAAGCAGTGCTAGACCCACACAAATGCTTAATCGAAAGCTCTGTCCTCCTTCCCCTCCTACCAAATCGAAAAGAAGAAGCTTGCTCTTCCGATCCAAAAGGCTTTTGCCGTGATATTACTTCCCCCTATTTCACTCACTCTTCCTGGACTTGCTTGACTCGTCCGAAAAAAGAGGGAAAGTGCTAAGACCGCTAATGCAGCTAGGGGAGTTTAAGGACTCATTTCCAAGGCTATAAGCCTAGACTGGACTAGAAAGGAGATTGCTTTGGTCTTCAGTTAGCTCTACTAGGAGATTGTTGACTAGCCCTGCTCAACGCCCTACACCCTTCTCTTGAGCGCTTCATTGAGCATTTCTCTTTCCTATCCCGTCCTTACGCTACGCTATCCATAAGGTTCACCTATCCCTCTCTTCTCTCTCTTTGTCCACGTGAAGATTCCATTCCTTTCCTTTCCTAGCCTATTCAATGTGGTCATATATGTAATAGAATTCAATGGGAAGACCTCCTAGCTGGACCCAGACTGCGATGGTAGTGAATGTTGCCTCAGCTCCCACAAATGCAGGCTCCCAAAGCCTTAGACTGAGATAGTACCACAAAGCAGGGGTTAACATAAATGACTCTATGGAAGTCCTCTCCCACTTAAAAGCTAAATAAGGAGAAGAAGTGCCCCAAATCAATGCATTCCATTCTTAGCAGAGGTTCCTTCCATATAATCCCTCGGAGTACTTCGCTCACCTTCGAAGAGTGAAATGATCATTCAAAGCAAACTAAAGGCATAGGGCAAAGGAGCTTAGAAGGGTGACGGAGTGGAGTAGTAAGGTATGAAATCACTTAGATAGAAGCATGTTGGATGACGGAACGATGACTTCATGCTTAAATTCTAAATTTTAGATTTCTGACCTTGTGAAATGACGTAAGTGATAGATGGAATCGTTTAGAAGGCTAGTTTCCATTTTCGATTGAGAAAGTGGCAGGCCAGTGAGCTCTCCAATAGTGTACCGAAACGGGGCCGGAGAGATGGTAAACCTTAGATCGGCTAAGATGGAATTGAACTGTCTTTGATTGTGTGAATCCTGCCCGATTTTTATTTTCGTCCCCGCGGGAGACATCGTAAATAGTTAAATGTTTGATTCTCCTATCTCTTATTCATATCCAATTTTTCTCTCTTTCTTTTTGATACTTGGTTGGCAGGGTGAGGGCCTTTCTCACTGGGCGAGCTAATCCGTATTACTCTATGTTAATGAGACCATAACGGTCTTTATTTTCATCAATTACTCGCTCCATGACGCACGACAAGACCTTCGATCTCTCTCTCTCTCCATAATTGATATGGATGTTGGAAAAAATCAACCACTCAAAGATGACCTCAAAAAGTTCCAAAGACGCATAAGTGTGAAGATTGAAGACCTTCTTTTCTATATTTCATATAGTTGATTAGTACAAAAGAAAAGGGCACTGGTTCACGCATTACGGGTAGATTCCTCTTACATAAGAAATGGAAGGGGGCACTTCACCGAATGATAGGTAAAGTATGGGACGTTCAGTAAACAATCACTTAGCTCAAGTCCTCGAAGATACCCAAGGAAGCTCCCCGTGTCCTTTATACCCAATAGGACAAGAGTATACAGGTCCGCCATGGGCGAATAAGAGCTCGTCGAACCGTCATTCTTTACTTTCGGGGTCAATCAATCGGTAGTTCTCCAATTTATTCTCGAAAGCCTGTTTATAAGAAATAGCTTATGCCACTCATAGTGCCCCGGATTGACTAAAGAGGCTTGGATGGGAGATTCTTGTGTAAATATTAAAGTTGACAATCAGCTTTCTAGACAGCCAGTGGACTCTGAAACCAATACCAATGATTTTGCTGGATCTAAGAATAACGTAGCACAGAAAACCGGACTCACCAAGGATGGCGAATGGGCAATACGTAAAGGTTGCTCTACTTCCTATGGATTGTTTTTTAGCGGTACGATTACGATGCTTGCTCTGAATGGAAGAGAGACAGCTTTCCTTTCGGATTTTACAAACGCACAAACGAAACACCTTAGTCAACTGAAGAAGTCACCCTCAATCCGATCTAGCAAGAAATGCTTTACCGATAAAGAAAAGCGAGAGACAGTCGATCCTTTCTTAGGGTTCCAAGTAATTCAACCAGTGCCAAGAAAAGTATCCGGTTGTAGAGCGAGGTAGCAGAGGGAGTTGGCACAATATGTAATCCCTAGGGTATCGGTGTCGGAGAAGGGGATCACTCAATGCTGCTACAGGCACTCATTAGTTCGGATTGGGTAGCGTGAAGGAGATAATAGAAGGACCCGCCGAAAGTAGTTCCGTCTTTCCAGGTCTTCCGGAGTCAAAATTTCCTCATCCAATAGCATTATTAGTTGGTACCATTCAACTAAGCTTGTTTTTGACGAGTGAAGCGGCTAGGCTACATGCATAGCCTAGTATTCCTGGATTGGTATTGGATAAGAAAGATTCTTCTTTCTTCCCACTCATGAAGAACAATAAAGTGAGGGGAGGGCTTCCGTGGAAAAGGGGTATATTTGGGATGAGAGGGTGAACACTAAAATAGTAGTCACCAAATTTGACTATTTTTTTTATGAGGGTGAATTGATAAGAAAAGGTACTTCCATGTGTATAAAAGCACAAGGGAAGGAGGCCCCTAGTCCAAGTATAATAGCATAGGGGGTGCAAGGGTGAAGATACTAGATTGGTTTGGCACTCCTGGTCTGCTTTCTTTCGTTCGGGCTTTCTTTCTTCTACCTTTACGCAGGCCAATTATGCGTGGCGCTGAAGAGGAAGGCGTCATTTAATGTACTACTATCGGCCATACAATGATGGCATTGTGGATCTCATTCGTATTCCAGTTTGTTTGGACAAAGTTAGAGTAGTCATTTAGGGAATAAGTCATTTTTAATTATTCTATTAGCATAGCATTAAGTGTTAAACATTTTACACTTTTGGTTTTACCATACTATACATGCAAACACAACAAATAAAACCAAACAAAGATAGTTAGCATAGATAGGAGTCTATCTCTAGTAGGCACCGGAGTAGATCTACACTAAAAAAAAAGAACACCAGACATGAAAACAAATGTCTCAAGACACTTATTGAAACCTTCTAAACTAAAAAGAGTCGACGGACTCTTTCAGTTTTCTCGGGCACCAAGGAAGATTGCCTCCATGATTAGTGCCTGCTGCTCCTGGCGTAGTCCCTGGAGTCTTTCTTCTAGTTCCTGAATTCTTTGATGGCTTGCTTCCATTCGGGCTTCAATAGCAGACGGGTACACGGAGCGAAGATGCCTCAAGAAACCATTTCACATTATTCGAGTCTTTCGAAGAAAATTTTATACATTTTGTATTTCTACGTTAATTTCAGCAAGTTGTTGGGGAATGTCGAGAATTTGAGCAGGGAGGGCCTTGGCTTCTCGATATACAACAACAACAACAACAATAACCCAGTATAATCCCACTTAGTGGGGTCTGGGGAGGGTAGTGTGTACGCAGACCTTACCCCTACCCTGGGGTAGAGAGGCTGTTTCCAAATAGACTCCCGGCATCCTTCCCTCCAAGAACTTCCCACCTTGCTCTTGGGAGACTCGAACTCACAACCTCTCGGTTGGAAGTGGGGTTGCTTACCATCAGAGCAACCCCTCTTGTCTTAAAGATCAAGATACATTTCATGGTATTAAAAATTGGAAATACAGCACGAAGGCTTATCGAGCCTCTTTTTATAGAGTGTATAGCAATTCTGCCAATGCAGTACGAATTGCATGGCTGGCACAATATGAGTACTATAACCACGCTGCATGTATGAAAAAACAAACTTTGCAGAACCCTTTCACCTAATCGATCGTGGTGAAGTCAGCAATGGATTCGGCGGATCATACACCTTACGCTAGGATTTGGGAAGGACATTTACAAGACTGAGGTGAGTTTTAAGAGAAAGACGGGGGTGGATTTTTTTGCTCTAACTGGCTGTGAGCATGGGAATTACGTTGCCGAGCAGAGGGCGGAGAGGAATTTGGTGTTGCAGGTTTGATTAATGTGAGAGGGGTTGAAAATTTATTGGTTTTTTTTAGCAGGTATATTGGTATGAATGAACATATTGTAGATTATAGAATGTAGAAGAGCCATATGGCACGAGCAGTTGAGTACAGTACTATCATGCCTTTGTTTTGTTGTGTGAAGAAAGCAAAAAACTTGCGAAGCACGCACCTTAATCACCCTGCCTGTGTGAATTGAACGAACTTAAAAGTACAACCAGCTTAAGCTGGTTTTCCACCTATTTTTTAGTGTTCGGCCATTTCTAGCAAAGTCTAAAGGACATATTCGTTGCCGGTTTGGGGTTCTGATGGAAGATACCACTGAGGTTATACACCAAGTACACACGTGATTCTGCTCTGGCAGAAGTGCACGCGCAATTCAGCTCTGGAAAAACTCCCTAAGGTCCAGAGAGAGATGAAGTTTATAGTCAACCTCTGCCTCTCATATAGCTTTCTTTTCCAACACTTCCATGTGGAGATGGATGTAATATTAATATGATTGATAGTTTAAGTTTACTATTTGCAGTTTTCCAAAGTCTCAAATTTATGGCTTGGTTCCGGCCTTGTAGTGAATTTATGGATTTGAATACTTCTAACACTAAATTCAATTTTGTAAATTCAACTTGACTTGTCTCTGGAACAGAGAAAAAGGGTATCCAATTGAAATCCAGTTTTTTCTATTTTTCGCTTAGATGTGCTCGGCAGATGCTAAAGCCAGAGCGTGATGGCAAGAATTGATCGAGCGAAGAATCACAGTTCTCAGCTATCACATTCAGAAAGACTACTGGCCTAATTTCACTCAATTAAATAAACTATACCCTTACAAGACTTATTAGTACTACTACACAGTTGTTCAATTTTAATGTCATTCTCAACTCTATCCCTGACTGGGTCTTTGATTTCAGGCCCTTTCGAGGAGGGTATCTTTTTGGTTAATATCAGCCCGGCTCGCATGGACTTCCGGTCTTTCTTAGTTGACAACTTTATTGCAATTTTCAGTTCTCTAGTTACTCCTGCACAAGAAACATCAATTATGGATCTGATTGAGGATCGCTGGGAAGAATGGATCGGGGAGATGCCCTTGAAGATCACTTACCCAGCTCTGGAAGGACATGAGTGGAGAATTGTCACCGGATTTTATCCAAAAAACACAGGGCGGAGTTACCTTATTGGTGAGTCTTGGTCGGGTTAGTGTTTAAGGAAGAAAACCTTATTGTAGGTTCTTTTTTATTTAAATAGTGACAAATTCAAAAATAAAAGGAAAACGATGCTTGTACGCACATTAGATTTGCTAACTCAATTGATCCTACTGTGTCGCTTTGTATTGGCTCCCATCTTACTTAACGGCGCCCTTAGTTGAAGTCCGATCAATATTGTTTGAAATTTTTAAACTTTTACAATATAGAATTATTAGTTATGTTAAATACCCTGAAAAGCCGAAACCTCTTATTCCGGTCATTAGAAAAACTACGACTAGTCAGGAATTGCGTAAGACAAGAGACGTCGTAAGTAACAATAGCGCAAAAGCAAGCGGCGGAGATCCGCAAAGGAACCCGGATGCCTGGGACTTAGGATAAGGAGCGTCTGGAGTCTCTTAAGAAAGGACAAAGACTAATTAATATCATGTTTACACCGATCGGATTTAAAAAAGTCCTTTGCCCCTTATCTTCTCGTCTATCTTTTTTATCTTCTTATCGGATCGCCTGGCTTCTTTCAAGCCCTACTTGAATTGCTTTTTTCAAAAAAGCTTTCTTTATTAAGAGTCCTTTAAGAAGCTGAGCTCCTTCAGATAGTAAGATTCGCTTAACTTCATACCTCTAAGTGCCCGTGACTATCTGATGATAGTCACTTCGCTTTCCTTTTAGACTGAAAAAGGAAAATAGAAAGAGTGAGCATAAAAAAAATATAGAGAATGAGCTATTACGTGCAAACAATGGAAATTCAATAATAAGAGTTTAATCTTCTCGCTTAAGAATATGCGATTCCTCCTAAGTGAAGTTGTTGGGGGGAAGAGAAGATGAGGAAGCTAGTTTAATTGAGGAAGCCACTTTCTTTAATGTATACTACCTGGTCTACAAAAGCATGACGCATGATGCTTCTCCCTTTTTTATTCCACTCTCCCTCAGAAATGGAGCTGCTTGAAAGCAGATTTCTAAATTACATAGGTGAATGTAGAGATCACTGGTGTCCTACTCGAGACGAAGTACTTGTCGTCCCCAAGCCAAAAGGGATAAGGGAAAAAGGCTCGAGAAAGCGTCCTTGGAAGGGGGAATATCTGAAAAAGTGTTAGCGGGGAGCCCATCCCTCTCGTTCTTACAGAAGACATAAGGGGGAATACACGACGGACGGAAAGCGGGGAAACATCCTTTTTCTGTCTTCTCTCCACAGAGGAAGGAAAGCACCGCGAAGCCAACAAAAAAGCAGAAACTGCATGAGGTAAGGCTAAGGGCCTTGTGCGCCCTGCAAGAGATTACAGTGGGTCTCGGTACCAGGGTGCGTGGGAACAAGAAACTCCAGTAAATAAAAGAAAGACAATAGGAGTCCTCTCAATAGCCGAGGGCCCACTTCCCTATATGCGCATATAGAAGGGGAAAAGCTTGATTATCATAGATTAGACAATACACATGTGCAAACAAAAAAATCAAACTATCTTCTTATTTATACTATATATTTATCCTTTCCCCTATAGATCCACCTTTATTCAAAATAAATATATAGCAACTAAAAGAAAGCTAAATCGAATCGGAACAGGATAAAGAACGCATGAAGGATCAGAGAGAAAGAGGATTCTAAAAGCGAAAAGCCTAGAAGACTAGATTGTCAGACTCGGAGGTAGCAGTAAGATCTCTGTCTCCAGAGAAGGCATGAGGGTTTTCTAAAAGTCTCCTCTCATTACTTATGGATAAAGCTCTTAAGCTTAAGCTTTTACGAACTCAAAGACCTTCCCATTCTAAATAAGAATGAGAGCCTTTCAACTAGATGTGCTCTTTTGGCTGGGTTTGAGAGAGAGAGCGTAAGATAGTTGGTCTAATAACTAGTCCAACTTCCTTGTATCTGAAAGGGATGACAGGATGTTAGGTCTAGTAAGGAGACTTTTTGGATAATTTACTTCCATGAATAGATTGTTAGGCTAAGAAGAATAGGTTGGGATTGATCCCACCTTTGAAATAGCGGTTTTGTTCTGTCAATATAGCTTATCGAGTTATCAAGCTGAACTACCTTCTATAAGGAGCTTGAATCATTCGTTTACTCTAAGTCTTATTACCGACGCGATGGATTTCTATTTGAAAACACTTTCAATACAAAAAGAGATCCTTTCGGATATACTCTAGTTGGATAGTCTTAGTTCAGTATGAGAAGTCAATGAGGCACGAAGAGCTAACAAAGAGTCTTTATATTTGACTGTTCGAAATCAAGTGGGAGATTGAATTGAAAAGGCCCCTTAGTATAGATAGGGTGTTAGCACTGTTTTTTGAAATAAGGACGTTTAGGTTTGACTAATAAGATAGAAAGGGGCAAGCCAAAACCCACTCTGCTGAGTTCGGCTTTCAGGGCTACCTACTTTAGGGCTTATGTAATATATAAAGAAGAACCCTCTTAGGCCTTTTTGTTTAAGGGCTGCTCGCCTTTTGAATAGAAGGAAGTAGGAGAGCAGAGGTTATTTCGGTAAACTGATGCATGAGCTGAGGCTCCAATGTCCCGCCGACCCCTCGAAAAAGGTCATAGGGAGTCAGAAGCAAGCAGAGTAAAAGGCGGGTAAAACTCACATAAGCAGAGGGGGAGACACATTCATGAAAAGCGAGAAGCCCTGCCGTGGGGGACTGACCAACTATGAATAGATCTTACTTATGCTTATGCGTAAGAACATATATTAGTCCATATCGTAGGTCTATTTGTTACAATAGGCGAACATCCCCTTTCCAAAATATTAACATAGGTCCTCCGGCAGACATCGAAAAGGGGGCGAAAAGAGTCTATTTACCTTTACAATACTTCGGAATGTATCATGGCTCTATCTATTCATTAAAAAAAAGAGTTCTGCATCTCGGGTGAACAAATAGGTGTAGGGAAGAGTGAGAGGGGGGGCTACGAGCCCTCTCTCGTTGTTGATCCCGGACCACCCATCTCTTCCTTCCCCTTCGCCCGGCCCGGTGAGATCAGATTTCTAGAATGAAGTGAAGTGATAGGAAGAGAAGACTGCTGGCGGGAAATCCCTATTCATGAAAGCCCTTGTAAAGGGGAAAACGAAAGTGTGCTCCTGCGCACCAGCTGAAGAAAGGAGATTTGGAATCTTACCTTATTATTATATTAAAAGGGGAAAGGGTGGAAAACCTATCTGACTAATAAGAAGAAAGGGGTAAGCCAAAACCTACTCCTAAAAAGTTGCTGGATCGAAGTAGTACATTATACATCTGCTCGCCAGCAGCGGAGGGGGTTCGATTCTCGTTATACGCGATGTGGCGAAAAAGACTGATTTAACAAGATATGCCTTACCTGCATTAAGATTTAAAACTTGTCGTCTACCTTCAGGAAATGTTTGGAACAGAGAACTTAATATAATACAACGCCGTATTCTCCAAAGATTGAGGAACAAGAAGAGATCTATTAAGAGAAAGATTTATTCTAGAGAAAATCTTAACAGTTAAATCCAATCACAAACTACACGAAAGTTGTCCCTTATTTATGGAGATTTACCCATCACAGATATGCACAGAGGAAGAGAACGAACTTCATATATCCCTTTTCTACTCAATCCAGAAACAAGATGGGACGTTATCCCGGTTCGTCTCCATTTTCGTGAAACTATTCCTCAAGCAAGGCACCCGATAAGTCATCGAAGGGTTTGTGTGAATAATGGAATGGTTAACATTACTCATTTTAAACTCTCCCACGGTGATATAATATCTTTTCAAGAAAATGATGCGAGAACCCATGGTGAAGAAATAAAGAGATCCTTTTATATCGAAATCTCGGTTGAAAAAATAATAGGAAAATTCCTGGATCACCCGTGGAGAAGAACCAAAACAGAATGGTTCCTCCTACTCAAAACTAAGAGGGGATGCCCCTACTACTAAAATCCCGGTTTTTGCAACAGTTGCGTTCTTCTATGCAAGAAGAAGACTTAGAAAGAACAAAGAAGTTTGGATTTGAAAAAGTATGCTTAGGCAGTTCTTTCGCTGAGCATAACAGAATGAAGAGGAATTTGTATCATTTCAAATACCTATTATTATCGAAGAGAAGGAACGGGAAAAACCAAAATATTCCTACTCGAACAAGAAGTCCTATAGTTTACAACTCTTCTTTATATAGTAATTCGACCTATTGCTCTGTATCCCCCCATCAGTTTACTAAAAAGATCAAAATAAGGATCGAACTACCTACTCATTATTCAGAGGTGAATCAAAGAACACCAAAAGCTGTGGTATCTTATGGACCTAACATAGGTCAGATACCTCACGACATAAGATTGAAAGATCCAAACCTTCTTCTTCGGAGCGGAAATGGATGTGGCCAAAACATATAAAGATCGGCGTAGTCGCTCATAGGGACATATCTATCCAGATAGAGGATAGTCTAGGCCGATTCATAGATAGATCTCTCTCCATATAGATAGGTATCTCCGTGGATAGAGATAAAGATAGGGATCCATATAGATCTTGATTCACTATTTCCATATTTTTTCTTGATTCTGTTTGATTGCCTTTTTTTTACGACAAGTTTTAAATCTTAATGCAGGCAAGGAAACATCATTTTTCAATTATTACTTGCTAGGTCAGAGTGTAGACGAGCGAGCAGAGCCAAGGAAAGAGGGAAGCCCGTCATAGAGCAGTCGACTAGAAGTAGAAGACTGCTGGCCTGAGAGAATGCGGCCTCTCTCGGGAAAGATGGCCCAATTTCTCTTATTTCTTTTTGATTTCAGCTTTTTTTTTTCAGGGGTCCAGAAGGCTAAAAGGTGGGGGAAAAGGAAGCCGAACCTCTAATCGACCTGGACACATAAATAATTCTCGGCGTCGAGAGAGATTTGAGATTCCGTAAGTAACTCAGTGAGTGCTTTCTAAGAAGGGCTTGGAAGAAGAAAATGAAATAGGAACAACCGCGCTGGTCCTAATAGATTGACATTCATGCTAGTTCTTGCTCCAGCATGAAAGTTCAATTTCAGGGAAGGACGACGTACCACGATACTTTCTGTTTTGTTGAGCCCTTCTCTGGTCTCTGGTTTGATGGTTGTACGTGCTAAAAATCCGGTACATTCCGTTTTGTTTCTCATCCCAGTCTTTCACAACACTTCAGGTTTACTTCTTTTGTTAGGTCTCGACTTCTACGCTATGATATTCCCGGTAGTTTATAAAGGAGCTATAGTGGTTTCATTCCTATTCATTGTTATGATGTTCCATATTCAAATAGCGGAGATTCACGTAGAAGTATTGCGCTATTTACTAGTTAGTGGTAATATTGGACTAATCTTTTGGTGGGAGATGTTCTTTATTTTAGATAATGAAAGCATTCCATTACTACCAACGCAAAGAAATACGACCTCTCTGAGATATACGGTTTATGCCGGAAAGGTACGAAGTTGAACTAATTTTGAAACATTGGCCAATTTACTTAATACCTACTATTTCATCTGGTTTTTGGTTTCTAGTCTTATTTTATTAGTAGCCATGATTGGGGCTATAGTACTAACTATGCATAGGACTACTAAGGTGAAAAGACAGGATGTATTTCAACGAAATGCTCTAGATTCTAGGAGGATTATAATGAGGAGGACGACAGACCCACTCACGATAATAAGGAGAAGCAGTGGTTGGAATCCACATCGTGAGACTAGGACAGTGTGGAGAAGCATCGATAAATGCTATTAACATTGATGATACGACTTAGAGGAATTCCTCTCTTGCTGCCGGACTGATTCCTTTCCTTTTGATGTGGACAAATGGGCATCCATAGAATCAGCTGCTCTCCTTCATGTTGGAGGAAGATAATGCAAAAAAATGCATATATTAGTACGGCTAGGTGATTGTTCGTTGACAACATTGGGGCGTAGCGGATTGACTATTGGGATCTCTTTAGCTTTAGTATGAATATTACTATTGGCTCTGGAGTCAACTTGTCTGAGTATGTAAACTATGTGGTGGATACGATAACAAATAAGCCTTCTACATCAGCCACTTCTTCTTCCATGAGGGACTTCAATAAAGCAAGATTTTTTGATTTCCCGTTCATCCTATCGACCGACCCAGACCCCGTACCTGTCCCCGATGAAAATCAAGATGAAACCTGCTTTCATTCAAAACCAACTCACTCTAAGGAAAGGAGAGCTTTGCGAATGTTTAAAAAGGGATTGAGTGAGCTCTCACCTAAGAGAAGAGTTTAATAAAGAATAGAGGGATTTTCCGACAACAAAAAAGCTTTTCTCCCCAACCGAGGTGATAGACCACCTTATGGCCGATGTGATTACCAGCCAAAGGGAAAAAAATGCGACTCTACCAATACCAATCTCCTCTGGAGCAAGGAAAAGCAACTCTGCCTGGTATCGGTAATGATTAACATATTCATTTTTTTGAGAGAGGGGAACCCTTACTTAAGAACAGAGAGTGGCCGAGCAAAAAAGCAAGGCAAGAGATAAAGGAGAAGTACCCAGCCCGGCAAATAAGGGTCTCCCATTAACAGGTTTTTCCTTAGTAAGCTAGCTTTGGTTGCTAAGCAAGCCAGGTTCTATTTCACTCCTGGAATGAGCCTTTTGGTGACACTCTCTAAACAAAAAGAAACAAGAGATGAAAGGATCTTCAAATAGCCCTGACAAAGGTTTGAAAAGATTCCTGGGGGTACTAAAGCTTGCGTGGAAGGCTATGGTGGTTTTTAGAAAGCACGAAGACAGAAGACGTTGTAGGGAACCAATTTCTATTGCTTTCCCCCTCTAGTAGTCATTCATTATTTTGATGACTCGCAGTCGAAAAAGTTGGTTGGCAGTTCAAACCTCAGAGGGAGTTGAAGAAAGGCCTTTCAGTTCGTTCAAAGGCACTAGGGACGAGCCATTACAGATGGTCTGATGCTTCTGGAGTTCGCTCATATCGAATTGTCCAAAAGCTCATCAACCTATCCGAGGGATGATGAAGGCGATGCCACAATTGAGAGAACCTCCCTCTTACTCTTTTTTAGATAAGAATGCGAAAGACCCTGACCTTGCCAACCAAGCCCACTTAGATAGACTAAGTAGACTAAAAAAACTGCACAAGAAAGACTATGGAAACAAAACCTTTCTCGATAACGCTGGGCCAAGTAGCGACACTGATCCATCCCTTTGTCAATTTCCTCTTGCTTTATTCAACAAAGTGATCAAGCTTCTTAGCCACCGGGGACCGGCTTTGTGAACGTATTCGCTAAAGGCACTACTGGCCGGCTTTCTCAATCTTAAATCTAACTTCATAAATTGAATAAGCCCACTTGACGAGATTAGATCTAATTCTCTTTTTAACATTTTTGGATTGACAGGAAGCTTTCTTGCTGTGTGATTCTGCCCCCCACTCTGCGAGCAGCCTTTGTGTCGATCCATACCCAGTTGATCTACCGCTATTTTACTTTGCACGTTCTGGATAGGTGCGCATCCTCATAGAGCGAGGGGTAGAAAAGATCAATAAAAGACTAGAGCGCAAGCTAGCTGATCTACCGACAAGTCCTTGATTTCTTATCCACGAAGGCACACTTGGACTCATTGAAGAAAGCACTTGAGGTGAAGACCAATGAGCGATTGCGACAACTACGGACCCATTAACTACGTTTTTTACTAATATTAACTAATAGGCTTTCAGAAGCTTTTCCACACAAAGAGGGGAGGAAGTTCTTGCTGCCAACATGCCAGACGAGTGGACATCTAAGCTCAACAGCGCATTTACTATTTGGAGATGGATGGCGCCAGGCAGGGTAAAAAGAAGGATTTTTTTCCATTAGCCGAGGAAAGAAGTAGCAAAGGAATATCGCTATCGTGGGAAAAAAAAGAAAAACGTATGTTAGGAAGCTCTATTTGATCGAAGGGATGGCTAAAAGGCCAAATCCGACTAAAAACAAAAAGATGAGATCAAGGAGTGGGAGCTAGACGAGCACTGGCAAGAGAGCGACCGGCAGATCTAAAACTGCTATGGTAAAGTAGAACGAAAGTACCTCCCAAAGGTTCTACCTTTTCTTATGCGTTCGGGAATAAATAAAAAGTTTCTAAATGTATAGAAGACTCTCGATTGATTGGTTGTAATGTTGACGAGGTTGTATATAATCCAATGTTAAGTGATATGACTTTCCTACTGACTGAATTGCTTGAATTAGTTGAAGGTGCGGAGTCTTCTTCTTTTGATTTGAGACGAATTCATTTTTCTACTGAAAGTGCTTTTGATAGGGAATAGGGAAAAGCCTTGCCTTATTCAAGAGTACCAGAAAGTAGAAGAATAAGCATTACCTCTATTGAAGGAAGAAGCCCCTCCATTTTCTTATTTATTCTTCCTGGTCTTTGGGTCTCATCTGAACTGCTCGCTGCCTATTTAGTTAGATTTTTGTTTTGATTCCAGAACAGAACTAGAGATCCTGGCCCCATACCTTGAAAGCTCCTGGTGCTACGACTATCACCGGCAAGTTGTGTTGGATCAACATCAGGATTAAAATAAACTGCAAAAGCAACTAAGTCAACGCCTATTTGCTGTGGATCTACTGGCCCAGACGCTTGATTCTGTTCCACCGCAAACTACCGAATATACTACTGCAGGATCTTCCGCTGCTTTTGTTGTTATTGCTCTCACCTGTCACTATGCCACCTCAGCAGCTGGGACCCCCTAACCTTTTCTATCTATCTTTAGAAGTATGGTGAGTGAGTCCGTTCCTTTCCCGTGAAGGTTTTGGGATATGTGACCAAATGCTTCATCCAGATTTAACGTCTCTATCAACTAATTTTCTTTTCTTCACCGGATCGATACTAACTTACCTACTCCTTCTCCTACCGGATCCAAGAGGGCCGATGCCCGATTCCCCGACCCATTACTCATTCCTTCCCGACTAGATAGGGATTGCAATCTCGAGAGAGGGAGCAATAATTGACCTCCTACAATAGGTTGACGGGGTGGGCTACGATGGATACACTAAAATCAATCCTTATTCCGCACTCCCTCTGACCGGCCTGAAACATATATAAATCATGAATTCTTCAGAGCGGGCCAACAGGCCGGGCGTACGGGGACCGTCGAAGAAGTGCCTCAACGTGCCGCAGCCACTACTTTGACTCCTTTTATGCAATTATGAATTCCACGAAACTTTATCAATTCCAACGTAACTTATCCTTTTGGAGCTAACGTAACAAACTACGCGAGCCTCCCAACGAAGCCAACATAAATACGATCCGAATAAAAATAATAAAATAAAGTTTTATTATTGTGGTATTCCAGCCACCTGTTTTGGAACTTCCAGTTCCAATCGAAGCATATAGATTCATAAATAGATTTGTATGTATAGCCACTTCAGTGGTGCTCGTCCTTTCTCGAAAACATCTTTTTTCTGGGAACATGGTCAACCAAAAATTATTATGTTCGCGATTTTTCATCCATCGATGGAAAAAATTGCTCCAGTTTTCCATTCTCATATGAGGCCGGAAAGTGGATTGGCAACAGGTCGGCACGAAGTGATTGATCATGCTCAAACATGAGCCGATCGCTCGTTAGGGACTCCTAACAGAAAACTAGTCTAAAAAAAGGGGCCCCCATAGAGAGGCAGGAGATGCAGGAGCCTCCAGGCTAGTCAGTCCCTCTCGCTCTTTGATAGACATCTTTCGGCTCTCGGTTTCATCCGACGAACAACTTTAGGTCTTTATTCTGTGTCCTATCCTTCCTTGCAAATTCCCGATTTCTGAAGGAGTAGCGGCCTGTGTCTCCGACTCTGGGAGAACTTTACCTATAGCTAACGTAGAGAGCTTTACTTTAAGATAGCTCGGCAAGGCACTCTTCTTCGGAAAGAGGAATTGCTTGCCTTACCGCACCAACCACCTTAGCGCTGGAAGTTCTAGCAATGGGCAGCTAGGCAAAGGAATATTATATAGCAATTTCATATTCATTAGATAAGAGATTGTGGATCTGTTCTTAGTGGGGACACCTGAATTGGGACGATCAGGTCGGTTGAGGGCACCAGCACACCAATAGGTGGATTTCCATTCTTGTACTATTTGGGTAAAGGGGAGGAGCGCTCTTTCCCTCTCACCAGTACTTAGTATAAGAGGTGGGGCAACCGGTTAAAACCAAATATCCAATAGCCTCTTTCCTTAATGGCTACCCGCTTTCGAGTGAACTGAACTCTTGGACTGGCTGAAAGGAAGAGGGGAAACTGTACAAGGTATTTTTCACTCGTTTACGGGACCAGTGTCAAAGTAAAGGATTGTTGCACTCTCTTGCGTGAATGAATCGACATTTGTGGATGCTTGTTCAATCGGGATTCTTCTATCAATATTTAGAACTACTGGATCAACTACTCCGGCTTTTAGCCTTTGGAACCTGTGGAACACTAAAGTCACTCGCCCGTTCAAACACTTCTGTCCATCCCATCTGAAACCCTTGAATCAGTGAATCCGGGGATAGAGACCTAACCCCTGCTTTATTTAAGCAGCTAAGATAAGGTCTAAGATCGTCTCTTCTTTTCCACATCCTCATTCCTCCTTCTTTCCGGATACTTAAGCTTCTAATGCTACGGAACCAGCTTTCCCAATCAATCAATTAAAATTAATGTGTAGGAACCTGCCCTCATCGAACTGAATGTCTACCCTTCCCGCATTTGAAGACAGACTAATGTTTAAGACCTCCTGCTTTCATGGAGATCCTTTCTTCTTTGACTGCCGGAGATTACCCATATATGGATGAATAACCGTGAAGTTCGACAATATTTTGAGGGAGGGAAGTCGACAGACTGACAAGGAACTGACAGAAGGGGAAAAGAGGAGTGAAACCATTCGACGGAGTTGGAAAGGACTTCGCTAATCATAACATGGTTGGTCTGGCCTTCGTCCGGGGACTCGAACGAGGTATTTTGTGCTTGCCCTATTGAGAGTCTCTTCCATTATCTCTTCACCATACAGATAGACAAATAGGCAATCCGATAGATAGATTATGGCTTCCTCACTATCAGCAAGCTCCCACAGGCGATGAACTGCTTCCGACTTCTTCATTCGGTTTGTAGCCATACCGTATAGAGTGAAAAATTCCTTTTAATGGGAGTAGCTATATTCAGGCAAGCATTCCAGCGAAACGATCCTTTGACAATGGGCTCTGCCCAACAATGGGACTGACTTTATACAGAGAGAGGAAAATCAGCAAAAAAAGCTCTTTTGGAATCGGATATAGGATAGGCTAAGCTAGGTGTAGCCCGCTCTTTCTACGGTTTTGTTTGAACTTGTCAAGCTCGGGTGCCTATGCGATTATTAAGGCAGGGTGCTATTGTACCAGTGACGGAGTGGCTTGAATCAAATCGTTTGTCTAGAGAGGGTGTAGCGATAACCAAAGTGGACTCTACTAGAAAGTAAAAATGTTGTATAGGCAACTGGCATTAGAGTAGTGTATCAAACTAAAGGACAGGAGCGACCCATAATCATTGACGAAGAGGAAGGCTTGGAAAGGGATCAAACATATTGAGGAGGAGCTTTCACAAAGGCCAATAGCCGATAGCTGATGTCATTGGCCTTAACTTCTTTATCTACTTGAAAGCTGATGGGAGTACGGCTTTCTTGAAGGAAGTGTCCCATATGATATTATATTAGTAAAGAGCCCTTGATCCTAGATAAGTAAGCAGATATGCCTATGGCTGGAAAGATAGCGAGCGCTATTCTCATCTTAGTCTCTAAGAGGCCAGCTCGTTGTCACCCTAAAACACGGCGCTAGCGGGGTTGGGCTCCCCCTGCAGAAATACAACAAACATGGGACAACCGGGAACGATGACCCTTCTCAAGCCTGAGGCCTAAGTTGGACTTTCTCTTTTTGCTACTTGCCACTCCAAAGTTTAGGATTTAGTTTCGAACCGATGGGATTTTTCGAATGGTAATGAAGCTTGTCATTCTGTTTATTTGGCCGAATCTGACTCTGTGCCTGCCCTTTTGCTAGCTTTTTCATTATACTAGTTCAACTACTCCTTATGCTTGAAATATCTAAACACCTGAAATCCACTCTCAATAGATGCTGCCCCTTAAACAATGTGAAAGGGTGGTAGGTAGAACTAAGGGAATAATCTTTTTTGGTTCGGTAATGGAATCAATAGCTTTCCCGAAAAGGGATATAGGAAGAAGCCAACAGCCTACATGCTTGCCAGCGGACTTGCTTGACCAATTGAAATGCCAGTATAGACTTCTGGCACATGGTCGGCTAGCTAAAGGTCAGCTTCGGTTCTAGGCAAATATCCGCCAGTAGCAATTCCTATATTGAAATTCAAAGGAACAACGGCAATCAGATAAAGAAGAAATTCAAAAATGGATTATGTCTCTACTAAATCCAGAAAGACAACCTACAACCCGAGCACTAAGGAAAGGATTTATCTCAGAAGACTTATTAGCAAGATATTGCAGAATAATCAGTCAAAAATATCCAGACCATCTATGTTCAAAATGTCACGGAGAAGACAATGTAATTCCAGAAGTCCAGCTGGAATAATTGAAGAAGATAATGGAAGATATTTCAAAAGGACAAGAAAGTCGTAAAGAAAAAGAAGAAAGAGATATAAAGAGAAAGAAGACAAAGAGGATAATAATGTAGAAGAAATATTTACTTTTCTTTATGTAAAGTTCTTTATTTTTATGTAAAAATGTCAGAGTCATAGAAGTCGTAGTCGTAAATAGTAAGAGTCAAGTTACTATTCATGAATAGTAAAGGCCAATGAATAGTAAAGGCCAATGAATAGTAAGAGTCAAATGTGAATAGTAAGAGTCAGATGTGAATAGTAAGAGTCAGATGTAAATAGTAAGAGTCACCTTACTTCTCTATATAAAGAAGTAAGAAGATAGAAGAAAAAAAAACACACAGAATCCGAAAATCCTCAGCTCTCAAAATATTATCAATAAAATTCGCTCTTTCGGAAAAATCTCTCAAATAAGCTATTCAACAAATATGTCTAAGGAAATACAAAGTCAGGTAAAATCATTTATGATTATGTCTAGCTAAATTCTTATATTCCTGATAATCGTCTTATAATACTATGATTTTCATCATGTTATAGTAATGTTATAAAAAATAATTTGAGCAAGTTTGCCATGGAAGTATGCTTTAAGTAGTAACCTAGGCTAAGTCACTCCTAATGGGAAACCGGTGAGGCGAGAGATGCCGTTTAGGGGAGTACCACAGTTGAGGACATTGCTAGGGTAGATGATTAGAGCAAAGGGCCATGGTAGTGACCAGAAAAATTGTTTTTTATATCTTATTATTATATGATGAATATGACAGTAAAAATAAGAGGATTAGAGGGACCGATATGATGATTGGTTTAGGTAGGGCAGCCGGCCTACTACGGGCACCTGTAGGGATTAGTGTGTGAGACCGCGATCCAAAAACTGACTCATGGGACTCACCCTTTACTTGGGAATAGAGAGGGGAAACATAGCATGTCACGAGAGCGAGGCGAGGGTTGGAACCCTACTGCGAGAGGGACGCCTCGCGAGCCGGGCTTTTAGAGATGAGGCCTTTTGGCGAAGCCAAGTCAATTTCGGGCCACCAAACCCTGCAACTGATGAGAAGGCCCTATGGAGTAAAGGGAAGCGTGTACGTTGTCACACTCCCTGCCTTCCAAAGGTGCCTAGAGGATGGGCCAGACGCAGCAGAGCGACGACCGGGGAGCGGGTTCCCCACTGGAAGGGGGACCAGAGACGACCATCTCAAGGCACATCACGACCCACAGGCAACACTGGCGAAACCTGGGAAGTCAACCCAATTGGGTGTCATAGGATCCATAGTACCTGCAGCCTCCCGGACTTCATATTCATCATTTTTGAAAGCGAGGGGAAGGGATCTCTTTTCTGCAACGGAAAAAAATGGAGCAGATTTGACTCGGCACAACCTAACGATATATCCAATACCATTGATATGTTCCTAGAATGCATTGCCAAATCTCTGGTGTAGAAAGCTATACATGAAACAACGAACACGCTTTGACCCCGGGCTTCCCTTTCATTACTTCTTTTAGAAAAGATCATCAGAGAGGAGACAACCCGCACAAAAGACCCCAATTTTCCGACCAAGACAATCAAAGATAGCCGGCGGGGGTGCGACTTATGTCTGTGGCCCTATGCCCGACCATGCCGAGGTGTGATACCAAGAGAGCCATCGCAACCACTAATCTACCCATTGGCCTAGAAGAGTGCGCTCCTCTATCTTTCGTTCACCATCGAACACCAGCTCGCCTGGAAAGAGCCCTATCTCCTTAGGCTTTAATTCCCTTCGAAAAAGAGAATCGATCATCTTCTCCTTCAAATAGAGATTGAGAGGCTTTCCCCTACCCAACTTGAATTCTAAGGGTAATCGATGTGAACCATAGGGTTTAGAATCAGCCGCTTTAAGTCGTTCCCAACGTTTAGATTGAGTAGACATCAAAGGGGAGAGAAGACAATTGCCTGCACCAGCTAAGCGTTGTAGAAAAGACATTGAAATGTTGTATTTACCCGCTAACTGACACAAGGCAAGAGTCGATCGACAGGGTGTCAATGCCCTAAGATATATCGCGGACAAATCAATTTGCATGTCCTTAGAGAAAACGAAATAGAAGTAGATGTCTTCTTCTTTACTGAGGGAGTAGATATGGCGCACACTTACTATTTCTATGAGTTCCCTTTGGCAGGTCAATTAGGCAAAGGATCAAATTCTCACGATATCCGCACATAGTCCTGGTTGGAAGACAGGCGCCATCCTATGAGGTAGATTCGTTCCCCCAAAGTGGATGATTGCTCCTCTTTGGCAATCTATCCTGCCAGAGCCCTTTTCGATGGTTTTAGAGGGGGGGAATCCTTTTCTAGACCGACCAGTATCCGCGCAGGTGCTTTTGACCTTGACCGAGTCTTTTCTAGTACGGACCTGGCGGAGTGCTTACATAAGGGTATACTTGGCACGGTTAACCGAAAATTGATGAAAGATTGGTCTGGAAGGATCCAAAACGTGATTAAGGCGTATGAGGCCTATACCGGTGATGTATGCGGCCCTAACAAGGATTATGAAATGAATTTCTTAAGGAAGGTGGAAAGAATTGATTCTCTCTCATGAGGAGTTCCAGCACGGTGTAGAGCTTAAAGAAAATACCAACCTCGCTACCTACCGTAGCTACACTGGCCCGACCATAGAAAAATGGCACCCCCAGAGGAAGGCTGCGGTCCAGATGGCGGCAGTGGCTACTGCCAACACTAGGATGCATATGGACCCCATTATCTGTAATAAGAAGTCTGACTATACTGACACCGACTCTATTGTGATTGGTCATCCAATCCCTGATGAGCTGCTTTCTCCTTTTGTCTTAGCTAAGGTGAAGAAAGAAGATTGGGGAACTAGAAAAAAGGATAGGCCCATCAACATTGACTCTTTAGATAGTATCGAAGCGGAGTCCTCGGGGTAGTAGTCAATCCGATGTAGCTAGGCATTAGTAGACGAGTACCCATGAATATAGTAGCCCTATACAATATATGGCACTTCCATTCTAACTATATGTCTTGGGGCTTTCAAAGGCCTTCAAAGAAAGAAAGAACTGAACTCAAACTTTCTATTCTATCTCGGACCCAGCTGCTACTGATAAAGTATCAGGAAATACGAAGATTCAAGAGGCAAGAAAGGGATTGGATAAAGACTGTTTCCAGTAGGGGACGTTTATGCCATTACTACATGATAGTAGGAAGAAAATGCATAGGAGTTGTTAAAAGGTTCTATGCCCATCCGGTAGAACTAGATGATCTCGCTTTTGGCATAGCCAATTCAAAAAGGCGAGTGCAGCATGGTATTCCTTATTATTGATAACAGAGGAAAGAGAACTCCGCGTTAGATTAGTTAGAGGACTTCCTTTAGCTCTAAGACTAGGGATCTAAGGAATTGGTGGGAAATCCAGAAAAGCGAAAATCCCACTCTTAGAACATTTTTGAAAGAGGAGAGCCGGTCTTGCACAATAAGTCATGAGTGAACCTATGCTCTTCAAGACCAGCCTTTCACTGAAATTTCTTAGAAAGATTTCCTAATGCCTTATCTCTTCTGGATTCCATCTCACTCTCTTTCGGTCCGAAGCCGATAGGAAGTGAATGTCGCTGAGGTAAGTTCCGATAGAGCTAGGTTCCGGGTATTCCTACCATTTTTTCTTATATGTTACTCTTTGAACTCAACATTAAAGCACTGGAAGAGAATCGCTATCATCTTTCTAAAAGGACAGGGATTTAGGTCTATTGCTTATGTCTGATTTGCTGAGGCTAGCTTGACTTCAGTCACTTCAGAGAGAGAAAGAAATCCCCTCTTTCGCTTAAGGCATCGAAGTCCCTGAGCTAATATCAATAGCAGTAGATTCAAGGGAAGTTCTTTCTAGAGCAGTAAGAGCCTATTCTGTCTTGCTTTTTGATTCAATTCTGCTGCTATGGTGAGCTAACTCCAAAAAACTCGTCCACAGTTCGGATTTCAGGCTGCAACTCACCTGCAAGAAGCCTGAATCGCTAGTAATCGTCGATCAGCCATAGGGTGGTGAATTCCTTCCAGGGCCTTGTACACACCGTCCTTCTCCTTTTCTAGCTACCCAGATTGAATTCCTCTGGGAACAACTAAAACTATTAGCCAAAGGTCTAGTGGAAACTGCTTAGTCGAGGGAAACTCCCGTTTTTTTCTCGTACCTCCGTTCCTAAGCTAACTAAGAGCGCTATCCGTTCCTACGCCCCCTACCGAACCTGAGGATGAAACTTGAGATTCATTCTTCTCAAAACAAAAGTAGTACCGAAGATAGTAAGAAATATGGACAAAACCTTCTTGTTTTTGGGGAAGAAGAAAGTACCGGATTAAGTAGGCAATCTTAGGACAATTCTTTTTATTCATTATAGCTTTTAGCCCCGAGTCGATCGAGGGAATTTCACTCCTAGCCCAGAAGGGAAGGGCGTGTTTGCGACTAGTAGTAGCTAGCAACGGTCTTTGACGCATCTATTAGCTGAAGAGGCCTAAGGCTGGTCTCTTTCCTCTCGTATCATGCCTGTTGAAAGTTCCTTGCATTTTCCCTTGAACCGGGTATGAATTCCTAAATCCATTTACCTCGACCAAGATCAACTCCTTCTATGCCCCAGGAAAAAGCTAAAAGTAAAGCAGTCATCAAGCCAGAGCTAGTTCCACAGCTACCGATTCGCACCCGCGGGTCAAAGAAGACCAATAAAATCTCGATTCAGCATAAGCAAGGGATGAGAGAGGCCTTACAAGGGCTCTTTCCCACTTAATAGATTCATTCCTTCGTTACGGCGGTTGTGGGTACTTGCCGTTCATAGATGCTATCAGAGTAGTAAAGTTAGCCAAGTTCTCCTGCCTAGTTTAGATAAAGCACCTCTTATCGCCTCACGGCATCTGGTTAGGACACAAAGCTTATTCTATTCCTAAAATAGCGGATTCTATAACAACATTCTGCCTTTTCGAAGACAGAGCACTCATGGCACACACTTGGCCTTTTGCCTTAGAAAGAGTTCAACCCACTTGAAAGAGGAAAGGGGAGTAGGCATAGTACCGGAAAGTACGGATTCGGGGTTCATCCCTCAATCATGCGCTACTTGAAAGTCAGGATAGATTCCACTCTCAGTTAGTACGTACCTTTTTTTTAAGCAAGAACTCTTAATCGTTCGTATCCCATACCCATGGGCTACTTCACTGAGACGATGGTCGGAGTTTACAAGCTTCTTTGATAGAAGCAGGTTAAGAAAGATAGCTAAAAGTGCTAGCATACGGAAGGTATTCTATGGATGGAAAGAGGCCCTTCCTTGCTTTCAAGGTTTCGGCATTCAAAGTCAAACGATTCTTTGTTTAAGTTTAATAATAAAGTAAAGGAAATCGGCTTGCTCTTCTCCCTTTTCTCTATTGAACTATGGAAAGCACTATATAGTAGCGACACGGATTCACCACAACTTATGACTTTTTCAATGGGGCAAACGAAG
>JASVEL010004395.1:70000-82500 GCA_032618575.1 Nicotiana noctiflora
GTTGTAACATATACTCCCGGATATTTTGGTCGTTACTTGGCGCTTGTGGTCACGGGTGTTGGTTGTGTTGTCTGGTACAAGGTGGACCCTTACTCAATGGGTAATATGCCTGATAGCACCATATTTGGCCCGCTATTCAACTACGAGAAGTTTTTCGAGCTACAGTATCGACCGCAGGGGTTTGAGGTCGCAAAGTTTATCGATTCTGCTAATCTTACCCAGCCCGCGCCCCATGCCATTAGTGAAACGCCTTTATGTGAATTAACTATTCCGGCTAGTGGACCTCTGCTTAAGGCGGTTGGGTTGGGCATAATGCTCTCATTCGCTCTTGCTGCCGGTCTTGTCCCTACCGAAATGGGATGGTGTGGATAGTCTATTAAAAATAAAAGCACTTTCTTAAACAAGATGTTCTCATAATACTTCTTAATAAAAGAGAGTAGTAAGAGTATCTAAACTGCTACGCACCTTTACTTAAGTAATTGAGTAAGGTTCTCTCTTAGCGCTTTTCTCAGCCTATTCTAATAAGCTTGAACTATTCTATTAGTGAAAGTCAAGAAAGTCTACCGGACGTGGGAAAAAACTGACTTCTAGTCAGGGTTGGCGCCCTAGCCTAAACCTATTAGTCTTGCTAGCTTAACGTCTTGGGAGTGAAGTTCTTCCCGGGCGGGGAGAACGAACGATGTTGATTGGCATAAGGCCCCTAGTCCAATTCTTTAGCATTCCCTCTTCTAAGAACTTCAGTCAAAAGGCTGTGATGTGATTCCCAGGTCGGGATCACGAACGAGATATAGCACAAGAACTTGACTTAAGTAATTTCTTAATAAAGTCTCTTAGCGCCGACCTCATATTAACTCAGCCTGAAATTTCCACTCCTTCTGAATAGAGATAGGGTTGTCTATCAATCGGCAGCCGCTGGTAGAATAAATCTACCCGGAGCCCCCGCTGGTATAATGAATAAGTACGGGTTTTTTCCCCTACAGCGGGAAATAAGCATTCGGAAGACTAAGAGTGAAAAGGGGGGCGCTGATACATCGACTGCTCAATTAGACCGGCACAACCCATCCAGGAATCTGGAGCTGAACCCCTATAAAATGGTAATTTTATATTCCATTTAGCTGCCTTGCGTAGACTAATAGAATCCTCCAGCGCCCTTCAACCTTTAGTCACTAGCAGAGTCCGAGCTAGAGTAGGATCTGCCCCCACTCACTTCCCCTACCAACCATCAGGGGTCAATGATTTATGTTCAAGGATCCCTCGGTGTATAAAAAAGGCTGCTCAGTAAGAAAAAAGAAAAAGATAGGCTCTCAAAAGGCTAACCTGGCTTTTTCTTCTTCTTCTTACCGGTGTTAATATGCTTTTTCTTTTTCTTATTCTTCTTCGGGGGATGGATGAATAGAGTAGGTGAAGAGTTACTCTGCCCCTGCCTTTGAATAGTAGCTTTCTTAGGGGCATCCGGCCTTTGACTCTGGCCTTGCTTATCTTTGATGATACTATCGGAAGTTAAACTAGCTATTTTCGAGCGTAAATTAACAACCTCTTCCCGAAGAGACTGAAGATCATATTCTTGTATCCTATATTTATATAGAAGTACTCTTTTATCTTGTCCCGCGTAGTCTTTCACATTCACCGGTTTTGTATCAACCCAATCTTGATTATTATCATACACCGGTTCCCTCTTGGTATTAGTTTGGGGACTTAACTTCACAAATCTGGTCTTTTTCATGATGTCCAGTGTTGCCCAATTTATTAGGAAGTTAGAATCAACAGGGCCCACTATTCTCCGTTTTAAATCAGCGTATTGTGTTTCATACCACTTATCACTGACCAATGGTTTACCTAACCCCTTATGTTTAGTTATGATCTGATTTTTATCAGTCCAAAGACAATAACCCTTTGGTGCTAAAAAGATACCTTTATTTAATTTGTGCTCCAGCTTAAACTTCCCCAATTCTGTGGGTGAGACATCATCATCAGGAAGAGGACTCCCAAGGATAACGGAGTCCGTATCCGTGTAGTAACAATCTTCTCTTGAAATGTAAGGATGCATATGGATACGAGCGCATGCTGTGATAGCCGCCGACATCTGAACTGCTGCTATCCTTGGCGGCCTCCACTCCGCGTCTGGAACCCGTTCTGTATTAGTCTTATAGGCAACAATGTAGTATTCATCGCTAAGCTTCTCCGCATGCTGGAACCCTGTTGTCATAATTAATTGATTATATTTATCATAATTGCAGACCTCTGTCTGCGTGGATTCAGGGTTAATACCAAATCTACCGTATAGTGAATTCATAAGGATCTTGTACACATAGGCCATGGCCTCATTACCTTCTTTCCTTGCCTTTAACCGGCTCTCAAAGAGGGAGCCAACTAACTCCCCGAATGGGCTGCCGGGATTCATCTTTTGAAACATGTAGCCCGAAAGAGGGATTACCTTGTAGCCTACGCTTCTAGCATATTTTAACTCTTCACTGTAATAAACACCGACAAATTCACCTGTAGGGAAGATTAGTGTTTTAGATTTAGGATCCTTATAGGGTAAGAAAGGTCGTTTTATATGTGGAGGGCACTCTATATAAGCCTCAAAAAATCCAAACAAGCTATCTAATTCGACCCTCTCCAAATTCCCCCGCCAGACAGGGTCACCCCCGGGCATTGGGTAGTTTTTCATAATATATGGGTATAATGAGTTTACATCATAGTAATATAGATTATAACCTATAGGTTTATATACATCGGTATGGCCCCCGCAGTATCCACGGCGAATGAATTTATCTTCATTCCGATTGGGGATATAGATAGGGGAGTTTTCTTGATCGTAATAGCAAGAGCGAAAAATATCTAGAGCTAACGCTGACAAGGTCCTTTTTTTCACGATATCAACTCTATACAGAGAATAATAGATAGCTTGAGCTGTATGCATAATGCCACCTAATAAAAGGATATCCTGCTTCATATACTCCAATAATTCTTCCCGTATCTGGATAAGATTCGACTCTTGCACTTTATCATACTGTATACATCCTTTACCCCCTAATTGGGGACAGAGATTTTTAGCTAAGGTATTGAGATTACTCGGGAGAAGCATGAGTGAATCCCTTAGACGAAATAGCATTTTCTTATCGCGATAGACAACTAACTCATATAGCAAGTTGTTCCTCATAAGAGGTTTAAAGGTGTGTTTAGTATCATGACTAGCGAAATATTTCAAAAATAGAATACCATCAAATCGCGATAAGTTGTGGAAGTAGACAGTATGAATTGATCGATTTTTGCTCACTACGACTGCTAACCGCTCTAGAAAGTCGGACAACATCTTATTACTCCTTTTATGGATAGTTGGAAATAGAGAGGCCGGATTGTCTTCACTGAAATACGTTTCAATACTACAGCCCATCTCTTCTGACGGAGCTTCCCCCGGTTCAACCACTAAAAAACCCGCAGCATATGGCACGTGGATATCGTTTATCATAACTGTCTCAGTATCGGCAACAATGAAAGGCTTCCTTTCCTTAGAAGTTGATTTGAGTCTTGTGATATGCTTAGGGTACTGACGTTTACGATATTCGATCTTCCTCACATCTATACGTTCCTCCTTAGCCTCACTTTTCAAGCATTCCGCGAGCTGGCTAGCTATCTGATCTTCAGTGAAATTCCTCGGCGCACTAGATTTAATACCAGTTAAATAGATTCTTATAAATATGGAAGTTAGCACATCATCTTCACTATTGTATATCTCACCCTTCAGCCTAACTAATTCTTCCACCATATTTATGACTGGCTTATTTACCCCTCCCTCTCTAAACGTGATAGCTGTACCTATAGCAAAAGGTGCTATTCCACCTGGAATTTTCATGGTATAATGAATAGTGAATTTCCCATATTCAGATTCTATAGGGTACGCGTACTTGATTAGTAGGTACATAATTATTGATACTATTTCCTCACAGTTAAGACAAATTAATGAATCCTCTATCTGAGCCGCGTGAGCTATTCTCAGCCCTGGATGAGGAGCTAAACAATAAGTTCTATCGATATAATCATATAGATGGTAATTATCTACATATGTTGTATACGATCTTTTCCCTCTTATCTTAGATCTTGTCGTTGTTTTACATAAAAATACTTTCATAGGTGTAAACAATAAGTATGGATGTAATCTTTCCATTTACCTAATTGTTTCTTGAACCTTTCTAATCTAATAAAATAGCCTGAATCGTCGCAATCCTTTATACATTTAGCATTGTCTCTATAATCTAAGTATCGTATTGAATGAATATAACTATAGTAAGAGTCCGCGAGAACTTGTAACCTACTATCCCAAATTTTTCCCCTTTTTTTGTATAATTCCGGCGGATCAATCTCCAGTAGTAGTGCCTGCATCTCATCAACATGAATTAATTCCCGTTTGCATGACTCAACTCGCGCCTGGTCATAATATTTATCCCCAGCGAGATTCTGCATAATAAATGTGTTAATAAACTCCATTGGATGGGGTCCTTTTTCGAGTACATCTATGTAAAATCCACCCATAAGTGGAGCGAAATCCGGAGTTGTTAAGAAATTATCGTGTACAGTATATATTGGTATACCCCTTAATTTAGCATTTCTGATCATATAAAAAGCTATATTAGCATCCTTCTGATGGATGAAGTTCGCAAAAATGGCGGAAGTAGTCTTTTTTAGATCACGAAGGTTAGTGGGAATCCTAAGTGTTACCTGCCGTCTTTTCTTGCTGGGACGATCATATATCCATATTTTGATAGCTTCCGATTTCATATAGTCCTGGACTGTAGTAAAAACTGGTGTTGAATAGTAGACCGGTCTACCCATAGCTGATGCTAACCATCCTACAGAGCGGATTAAAGTCATTAGGTTTACAATATGAGGAAACCTCGACTTAAAGAACTTCTCGATATGACTAGAAAGCTTCAAGCATTCTGCTTTCTTTAAAAGAATGGGGGAGTAATGTTGATAGAGATCGTCCGCCATGGAGTATGCTGTCTTTCCATAGATCAACGGCATTAGGAGAGATTTAACAATTTTTCTATCAAGACCCTCACATACGCGAGTCCTAATCAGCTTAGGATCCTCGAAAGCTTTAGATTCCTCAGTCAAGCACTTTTGAATCTCCGATACAAAGAAGTCGTAAACGTCATTAATACCTATTATCTTTTGAGGCGGCTCCTTATCACCTTTAGTTGGAATAAGATTCGTACAATTAGCTATTTCAAAATCTAACAAGAAGTAACTAATTATCTGATAAGCGCTTGCAGATGCATCTTGTGTGATAGGAAGTTGCCAGTCCGATACCCTACTATCAAACCCTTGGATAATTAGAGCCTTGCTTAGGAACTGAAAGGGATCTCTAGCGGTTGGTGCAAACCCAATGATTCTCTCAATAGAGTCAAACCCCTGCCCATGATACCATCTCTCCGCCGCGGGGTAAGTATCAAACTTTTTACAATGAAATGCGGCTGACGCATATAACATTGTCTTAACCTTCTCATCGTATTCAGTACTATGAGAAGGATTTGCCATCTTAGCATCATAAACTGTACGCTTAGAGAACACTATCAAAGACCTTGCTAAATCTCGCTCGTGGAAATGTAATACCCCCGCGCGATAAATCCTACCGCGGAAGTCGACGAATGCTGGCAGATAAAATTCATACCCCTCGTAAGCTGACGCTATCTCGAGTACAAACCTTTCATAACGGGCTCGCTGGATATCACTCAAGAACTCTTTTAGAAGTGTTGGATGGATGTGAGGTTCGAGCTTATCAACCACCCTTGCAGCTTCTATAAAAAACTCCCTCAATAGCTTGCATCCCTCGGCTACATTTAAGTTGGCTAGAAACCTCGGCATCAGTAGATCTATATCCACTAATATATCATAATTTTCTCTAATTAAATCCAACACACCTACATTTATCTCAAAAGCCTCTTTCTGTAAGGTATTCATGGTGTCACACATTTCCTGGTAGTTTTCACCCAATAAAATATTAAAGTTATTCTTATCGCGGGATGTTAATAGATTATACCGATTATATAAATATAAATCCCCGTTAGGTTCGCTTAAATAACCCCCAGTAATATCAGATAGTGATTTAGGCGCCTCCCCCCTCAGTTTAAGTCGTTCTACAACACCCCACTCCTTAGGAGGGTATACCATAGGTAGACTTAACTGGATCGGGAGAATGCTTAAATCAAAATTGCAAATTACATATATTGGTTTTTGTTTGTAATACTTCTTACGCTTAGCACCCTCCTCTGTTTTACCATCCTTATCCTTCTTCACAGCTTTATTAACCCTATGCTCAGGAAAAGATAAATCGTTAGATGTTGTTATCAATTCTCTTTCTAACAAAAATTCTACCAATAATACACCCATATTCTTAGTTATACACCCAGGAATTACATTAAGGGAAGGTTTGCTCCCAACCCTTTGATAATTCCTTTCAGAAAGCAATTTAGCATGAACTCTAGCCATTCTATCTAGTTGGTCTACAAGGGTAGAAAGCCGAACTGCTGGGCTCTCATTAATACTATTGAAGAGGCAACCAAAGATGTAAATAATAATGCCTTCCAATGTATACTGATGAAAGAGGTTTAGAAGATCCAACTCACCGCTAGTGAGTTTCTTACTACCCTTAAGATACTCCTTAGCAGAGGGCGCATCCTTCTTAACCAAAAGATTAACCATCATAGGTGTAGCCTCAAACAAACTCTGTATATCATCATACGGATATGCTTGTTCTTCAATCATCCTTTGTAATTCGTATAATTTATAACTATCGTACCTGTCTACTTTAGATTTACGCAACAATTCCAACACAGCACTTTGGTATTTCCCAATATTAGTTTGTTCGGTAATACTTAATCCTTTATCATTAAACCGCGGTTCGAGGTACTGGCGATAAAAAAGCCTTAAGATTTTTCTTATCTCAGGGTGTGTCCCCGCATTATAGGAACGGCTCAAATAAAGTGTCCTGCCCTCCCTAATATCATTTTTTCTACCATTATGGTAACGGAGACAAATCATATGATAATCATCTATTAATTCTGTAATATAACCCACGAAACAGTCTATGTATCGCTCACCCTGCGTCAAACCAATTGCCTACAATTGATTCTTTCTAGGCTAAATGACGTAGGTATATTCCAGGGTGACCGGGTTTTATTCCCTATAGAGTTGCTAATATTCTAATATCATTTTTTAGGCATTCAAAAGGAGGGTTATTACATAAAAAAATTACATAAGTGATTAGAGCGATGCCCCCTTGCTTTGGAAAGAGTTGACTTCTTCCTGTGCAGGATAGCCACTGACTCTTCCGATTAATTAAGATATAGGGAAAGGCCAACGCGTCAAAGTAAAGTCAGGTTCAGCAATCGACGTAACTGGTTCAAATACCAGAAGCTAGGTCATAGAAGGTAGATTAGATTCGACAATCTTAAGTAGTGGAGTCGGCCCTTAGCCGAGATACGATACTGTCAGCTAATCACTAGCTTTTGCTAGAATAATATCGTAAAGTCGGAGAGGAAGAAGAATGCCATCATAGAGGGATCAGCGTGTAAACTTGAAGGGCTAGGGAACTCCTTTAGCTCAATAATGAAAGTTAGGGTCGATCGGAGGAGGCCTTACCTCTTAGATGACCCAAGCAAGTCATTAAGCTATTGGATGGATCCTCCTAACTGTAGTTACTTAAGGTCGAGTAGTAGACGGGTGAGGCCCACAGTTCTAATAGGTTTTCACTTGAGCTTTTCGCAGCAAAGCAAGTCTACAAGCCACTGCAGTGAGGTTATAGGTCTGATTTCTTTCTCGTATTGAGATCTTAGAATGCTATACGCAGCCCCCCTGCAAGGTTACTTTAGATAGCGGTATTTTCTGTATAAGATTGGCATCCCCATTCTAAGGTTACTTAGTACTTAGGTCGTGAGTTCCGCTCTTAGTAGCCTTTATTCCCATCCCGCGTAAGAACATAGGTTTTTTCCCTCAGTTTCTGCTCTCCTTGCTTTAACTAAAGAACTACCTTTCACTTTAAGTAGGACTCTAAGAGCTCTACCTTAGAATGAGTTAGATTTCCTGTGTTAACAAGAAGGAATGGCGGGACGCTAAAGAGAGGGCTATGAGACTAGTGCAATCAGGTAATCGACCAAGTAATCCACATACATGATAAAAGAGCATTCCAGCCCTAGTGTACTTATCCACTGGCATTGAAGGAGAAGAATGACAAGGTCTGCTTCCACAGTAAGGATTGCCGCTTAGTCCAATCCAAGAGCAAACAGGGGACGCCTCATTAAGCAAGAACCCGAGCTAAGAGCGGGGCAGTTCAATTAAGGTATAGAGAAAGCTCCAAGCAGCTACCATTGATCAACCTTATTCAGGCACATCAATCAAAGATCTTGCTTACCGGATAACTTTCCTGGTGAAGGAGAGAAAGTTTGACAAGCTAAGAAAGTCTCGTTGAAAGCAGGAACTCAGACTGTGACGACTATTTTCACTAGTTTCAAAGGCTTGATTGACCCTTGGGATTGAATCTGGCTAGGGGGTGCCCTCGTAAAGACTAAAACCTCGTTACGCCGAAAATAGTAGAGGTGCGACAGCGCTTTGGTAGTGAGTGGAAACTTACTTTCTGTCTGGTTAGTAGGAATTTCTTGCCTGCTAAGGGATTAGTCCAAGTTAGACCGAGAAGTAAGAGTTTGTAATTGAAGTCGGGGGGGCTGAATAGATAAATTCTCTTCCCACGTAGCGCTAAGAAGCAAGTTCCGACAGCCTATGATGAAATAGCACAAAAAAAAAAAGGGGCTACGCGAATAATAGTGTTAGTAGTTCGTGAGGCTAATTTTGAGCTAGATAGTGGATTGATGTTCACTGTAGCACTATCTGACCTTGAAGGTTAAGTTAGTGTACCATGAACTCCATCCCACATATTTTGGATGCTGTGGCATCAGTTATCTAGCTACATTCTATTACCGGTTGACACCATTTTTGAAAACTTTTATTCCGGTTACTGCTTGTTAAATTCCGTTAGGTTCTTTGTCAAATACTAACTGATTTGAATCCATATTCTTTTTGGGTGTAACTTTGCTTGTTCTTTCCTTCGAGCTAAGATAGACCCTATCAAAAACTAGTTCCAGAAGCATCTTCCATTCATCTCGACCTAGACTGATCTTTGTTCTGATGATGATAAACCATCATCAATTTGTATAGTATATATACCCCCAAGCCCTCTTTTTGTACCATTTTTTTCTTTCTAAAAGAGGGCCTGGAACTGGGCTCTCTTCACAGCCCCTAAAGGCGTTAGGAAGAGATTTAATCAGCCAGCGTAATAACTTCAATCGATAGAAAAATCTATCAAGACCTAAAACAAAGAATACCATCTCCCAGGGAGTCTTTTTATTTTGCATATCTCGAGTTTAGAATTCTCCTCACGCTTTTTCCATCACGATTTTCTCTTCGAGAACACTCGCCTCGTCGATTCTTCCCCTCGTTCCTTTTATCTTGGACATTGAGATGTTTATGCAAAGCATTCTTTTCTACCCTATGTAGGCGACACAAGCTACGGAGCTGTAGACTTAAGACCTAAGGATATTTCTTTGACGGGTGATCGGGTCTTAGAATCCTCAGGAAAGTGTAAGCACCTGTATACAATTTCTATTTTGCTTTCTATATATAGATATGGCTTTCTCTTGATGGAATATACCAAGCTAAATCTTCTTTTTAGAACCACAACTCAGTGAAGTAGGCGACAACTGCTATTAGGGTCTGTCTTAAGGCATTGGCTCTCTAAAAAAGGATTTCCTATCGTTGCATGGGTTCCTTTTTGTATAAAACATATTGACTACAAATTGAACTAAAGAAAGAATGTTGACTGTTCGACAACGTGAAGACTGCAATCTCGACTTAGAATAATCAAACGCCCATCACGAGTCACATGGGCACCCCCACCAGGTAGAATAGTTGTGATATCCCCATCAAGATCTAACTCTAAGAGGATACTATTCATTTCTTCTTTACACTGCTGCTCGCTTTGGAGACTAAACAATGGAAATAATACGTAACAGTCAGCCAAGTAACGATAATAAGAAAGACTAGGGTATAGCTGTTTAAATCCCCGGTCGAAATCATCCAACATAAAATTGTATAAGACCTTAGTGATTAACCCAGCGTGTGGGATCCCTACTTCCGTAATAGAACAATTAATTCCATTTTGGTCATAAACTGGTATCTTTAAAAAGGATGAAACTAAGGATATTACGTAGCTATCACGCACCAAGGGTGCCAGCTTTCGTAAAATTCTTTTATGAGGAATAGTACCTTGTGAGGGTGCTAGATTCAAGATGAAAATAGTTCTAATCTTCCCCACTCCACCTAATTTGGCAAAGAACTCACGGCGATCTCTGGGAAAACCACACGACTGCTCCTGAAAGATAGATGAACGCATAAAACAACTATTCAACATATGCGCCAGAGCGATTAAAACGAGAGCGTCCCTTTCACCGGGACAAACAACCCATTTATGATCAGGGTCCCCTGGCTGACATAAAGTTTCAACATAAAAAAAAATCGCCTCGTCTTTGGGAATACTTAATAACTTAAGTGGGGACAATGCATACTTCTCTTCTGAGATAAGAATGATTATATCACATAGGCTTAAAGGGGGCAACGAAAATAGATCACCAAGTTTAGCATAGACATATAATATTGACCGGGCAAGTTGCTGTGCGGAGCATGAATAAGGTGGATTTTTCCGTGGGTCCTCGCCATCTGAATCAATTCTGAACGAACAGTATCTCTATCTGGCTTTGTTATTATTACAGTGTTATCTGCACCCAGCCAGTAAGTAGAGATATGGAGAGAGGGGACAGCTTTGTCGCGGACCTTTCTTTGGTTTCTTTTATGAACTCCACTGGTCGTCCATGGATTATAGGGGCTTTCCATTGTATATAAATAAACTTTCGTATCCTACTCTGCAAATCCCATTTTCCAGCAGCATATAGAAACCTATGATTCAAATTTTCATATGCTGCTGGTTTGGTGAGTTTAGTGATCATGGCTGGCTCACCTGATCTATCAGCTGAGTAGTAAGCCTCCTTGGGAGAATTATCAATATCTCTTCCTATCAAAATGAGATTAGGAGGGCGCCCTTTTTAAAGAGCCAGCCTGTCTTTCAATAGAAACTATTGGCAATTACCTTAGTCATTCTCTTATATAGTGTAGTCCCCATAGCAATGGGCCTCGGTCTAGTGAGGTTTTGCTTTTTTGGGAATCATTGCTAGGAATAAGGATTGAATTGCACCTGGTTTGCTCCTGTTTGACTTCAATTACCATATGGAAATGGAGATCGTCCAACATTATGTTCCAGCACTGCCCCTGAATTAATCAACCAAGTAGAAGTTGAAGTTCAGTTGGAATCCATATAGTCTAGTAGTTTTTTACTATGAATAGCCCCCTATTGTTGATAGAGAGCTTACCGCCCCGCCCTTTATAGTCGCGACTGTTGTCATGGAAAAAGAGTTTGTTTTCTGTCAAAGAAGCATGCTTAACACAGCCTATAGCATAAAGGCATTCGAGCCGCGTCTAAACTAAATGTTGGGCAAGGGCCCGTACTCTCTCTTCTGTGGATACGCTATCCCTTCCGGCTATGGTATAGGGAAGGGGAGGTGAGATCTACTCATTGATTTTATATTAGATGAGCGGCCGTACTATGATCGTTCGGGAGACATGGGCCCACGCGCTACACACAAGAATGAATTGTTATGCGGTCGGTAAACTCTTTCCTTTCTGCGGGCAGCCTATCAAATCGGATCACGTATTTTTGAATATGTCGTTACATCATGTACATGTATTCGGTTTTCCATTTTTTTTATGTTCCTGCTCGTGCCCGGATAGAGAATGGGCACGACTCCCCCTCTCCCCGTTCTACCGTCCAAACAGGCCGGCCGTTCTAAGTTCCGGGGTTGGGTCGGATAGGACCAGATCCAATCGGATCTGATCGTAGCTTCGAGTTCAGGTGCCGTACTGCGGCCGGACCGGAAAGGAGGGGGACAGCGAACCTCCTGCCAAGAGGCCAAGGTTGCTTGCTAACTCTCAGCCACTTGTTAGAAGGAAGTGCAGCTTGATTGTCGGGGGGAATCAACGAGAAGGAAAAAATAAGGTAGATTATTCTATTTCCTCCTTTGGTAAGGATTGGCTTTTTGTTCAAGGGTATGTTAAAAACCATCGTCTTTTCTTTGTTTGTATCACCGAGACACCCGAAGGGCCGGCCATATGTACCTCGGGAGCCCCGGCCCATTCAAATCAAAATAGAACGAGCACCTACGACTAAGGGGAATGGAATGTCGACCACAGGGTGAGAGAATCTTATAATACGAGGGCTAGTGACTGGTCAAGTCATTAAACTTAGTCATTTTGATCAACATGGCTGCAAGTGGACTGGGTTTATGGGTTTAAACTGACTACGACCAAAGTCGTGGCTACTTCAACCAAAAAAAGGG